>JBBMOL010001033.1:0-52149 GCA_037954665.1 Laguncularia racemosa | reverse complement strand
AATTTCCTCTTCTCAATTCTCTTGGAACTAACCCGAACTACACCAATTTCCTTCCGTAGAATTCAAAACCAACTCTAGGGTTAGTAAAATTTTCCTCTATTTTTCTATCCGAATTTTTTTTTGTCCCTGTTTTTGGCTTTTGATCACGTTTCTCTTTTCTTTTCTTTTCCCTCCTTTTTTTTTTGGTCGTGATTTTTACTCTTTTTTTGTTTTTTTGTTTTTTTTTTACAATTGACTAGTAAATACTACACAATCAAAAGACAATTAATATTGCGGAATTGAATGCTCACAATGGATATGAACTATTGGAGTTAGGGTTTTTGATATTACCTTCCTCAACCGAACTTGATGTTTTGACAAACCTAAGCTCTGATACCAAACTGATACAAACGCCGCCAACCCGTGACGAAACCCAATACCAATACATTCGGAAAATTCGTTGCCTAAGACGCCCAAACACCTAAAGTGGAAACCGCGTCCCGTTGTCTATAAGCAAGATAAGAACCTTGGTATAAAAATGAAGACGCCACAATCGGGATGAAAGACCGATTGATAAGTCGGGATGAACGCCACGGAAATCAATCCGATAAGTTCGAATTAGTTCTTGAAGAACCAAGAGAGGTGCCTCTCAAAAGTGTTTAATGTCCAAAGATGTATAATCTTAGTTGTTCTAAACCCTAGGAGCTTTTATACTAAGGTTACAATTCGTGTAAAAACAAGTCCAAAACGACGTAGTTTAGTTAAGTGACATAAAAACACGAAACAGAACAAGCTGGCCGACAGGGGATACACGGCCGGGTACATGCCCGTGTACTTTGGCCGTGTACCTTTCTGTGCAACTTCTGGCAACATCTACGCCCGTGTACTTTGGCCGTGTATCTTTCTGTGCAACTTCTAGCAACATATACGCCCGTGTACTTTAGTCGTGTATCTTTCTGTGGATTTTCTTAACTCCTACACGACCGTGCCTTGAAAGTACACACCCTCTTCAACCCGTGTCCAGTATAACTTGTACAAAGGCAAGGATCTTCCTATGGTTGTTCCAATTCGTTCCAACTTCATGATTGCTCCAATCCTTTCCGGCTTCATGGATAACCTTTATCAACCCGTTAAGTGCTTCCTTGAATCGTTTTGCTCGATTGTTTGTGGTCGGTCCAGGTGGCACTTCAAGAGGATCTACATTTCTTCTTTCGGCTTGGCTCTCATCATGGATCTCATCACTTTTATTAGCCTCACATGAAACAAGATGTTGAGAGGATTTGTGAGCAATGCGTCATGTGTAAGCAAGCAAAATCTAGAGTCCAACCTTAAGGGCTTTATACCCCACTTCCCATTCCTCATGAGCCTTGGGTAGATATTTCCATGGATTTTGTGTTAGGATTACCCAGGTCTAGACATGGTCAAGATTCTATTTTTGTAGTTGTGGATAGATTCTCTAAGATGGCACATTTCATTCCTTGTCACAAAATAGATGATGCTTGCAATATTGCTAATTTGTTCTTTAGGGAAGTTGTGAGATTACATGGTATGCCTAGAACAATTGTATCGAATAGAGATGCTAAGTTCTTAGGCTACTTTTGGAAGACCTTGTGGGCTAAGTTAGGAACTAAGTTATTGTTTTCTACTACTTGTCATCTACAGACTGATGGTCAAACTGAGGTAGTAAATCGAACTTTATCTACTTTGTTGAGGGCTGTCATTAAGAAGAACATTAAAAGTTGGGAGGATTGTTTGCCGCATGTTGAATTTGCCTATAATCGTACAATGCATTCTGCTACTAAGTTTACTCCTTTTGAAATTGTGTATGGTTTTAATCCACTAATTCCTTTGGATTTATCACCTTTGCCTATTTCTGAGTATGTTAATATAGATGGCAAGAAGAAAGCAGAATTTGTTAAATAGATCCATGAGAAGGCAAGGCTAAACATTGAGCGAAGAACAGAGTAGTATGTGAAACAAGCTAACAAGGGTCGTCGACAAGCTGTCTTTGAACCTGGAGACTGGGTTTGGGTTCACATGCGCAAAGAGCGATTTCCTGTGCAGTGTCGATCTAAACTACTTGCTAGAGGCGATGGACCATTTCAAATCCTTAAGCACATCAATGATAATGCATACAAGATAGATTTACCCGGTGAGTATCAAGTAAGTGCTACATTTAATGTTACTGATTTAAGTCCTTTTGATGCAGGTGATGATTTGAGGACAAATCCTTTTCAAGAGGAGGGGAATGATGAGAGCCATGATGGGAGTCAAGCCAGAAGTGGGGATGTGGATCCTCTTGAAGTGCCACCTGGACCAATCACAAGAAATCGAGCGAAACGATTCAAGGAAGCACTTAACCGGTTGATAAAGGATGTCCATGAAGTCGAAAAGGATTGGAGCAATCATGAAGTTGGAAAGGATTGGAACAACCATGGGAAGGCCCTTGCTCTTGTACAAGTCATACCGGATATAGGGTGAAGAGGGCGTGTCTTTACAAGGCATGGCCGTATAGGAGTCTGGAGGTTACACAGAATCATACACGGTCGTATACACGGTTCAAAGGCACGGCCGTGTATGTTGTCAAGATTTCCACAGAAAGACACACGACTAGAAGTACACGGTCGTGTACATTGGCAAGATTTCCACAGAAAGATACATGGCTAGAAGTACACGGTCGTGTACATTTCCAACGCTGGTTGTGTATATCTTCAACACCGGCTTAAGGCCGGCTCCAAGGCCGCCGACCTTCATGTCTACACCGCCAGCCTACATGTTTGTTTTGTTGATTTTTACGCAACTTATCTAAGTTATGTCGTTTTGGGCTTTATTGTTACGAATTGTAAACCCTAATATAAAGCTCCTAGGGTTAGAATATAGAAGATACAACATTGAAAGTTTGAAAACACTTTTGAGAGAATTCCTCTCTTGGTTCTTTAAAGAACTAATCTAGAACTTATCGGATTTTTATTTCCGTGGCGTTCATCCGGACTTATCAATCAGTCTTTCATCTCGATTGTGGCGTCTTCATATTATACCAAGGTTCTTGTCTCGCTTATAGACAACGGGTCGCGGTTTCCACTTGAGGGTGTTTGGCATCTTAGGTAACGAATTCCGAACGTATTGGTATTGGGTTTCGTCACATGTTGGCATGGTTCGTATCAGTTCGGAATTCGATCAAACCGATTTCATATCACTACACTTGACAAAAATCAGCATCATTTTCATACAAATCCTTAATAAACTCAAATCCAAGCAATTTTGTATGTAAAGAGGTCAAAAGTAAATACCTCCTGGACAGTGCATCAGCCACTACATTTTCTTTTCCTTGCTTGTATTTGATAACATAAGGAAAAGTTTCAATAAATTCCATCCACCTAGCATGCCTTTTGTTCAACTTACCCTGAGTCTTCAAAAATTTCAAGCTCTCATGATCTGAATGGATAATGAATTCCTTAGGCCATAGATAGTGCTGCTAAGTTTGCAAAGTCCTCACTAATGCATATAGCTCCTTATCATAGGTAAGATAGTTCAATGCCGCCCCATTAAGCTTTTCGTTGAAGTAAGAAATTAGCTTGGAATCCTGCATCAAACACCACCAATACCTTCCTAGAAGCATCACATTCAATTTCAAAAACCTTTTCAAAATTAGGGAGAACAAACAAAGGTGCATTGGTCAGCTTTTCTTTCAAAGTATTGAAAGCTTTCTCATGTGTTTCAGTCCACGTAAACTCAGCATTCTTTTTAACAAGGTCATTTAAAGGAGCAGCTATAGAACTAAAATCCCTAACAAATCTCCTATAAAAGCTTGCTAAACCATGAAAGCTTCTTACCTCATTAGCATTCTTAGGTGTTGGCCATTCCTTGATCGCCTTTACCTTCTCCTCATCAATAGAAATCCCCTATGCTCCTACAACAAAACCCAAAAACACCACAAACTCCATGCAAAGGGTACACTTCTTTAAATTGGCAAATAACCTATTTTCTCTCAAAACAGTGAAAACCATTTGCAAATGCTGAACATGTTCTTTTAGACTTTTACTGTTGACTAAAATGTCATCAAAATAGACTACAACAAATTTTCCTATGAAAGCACGAAGAACATGGTTCATTAATCGCATAAATGTGCTTGGTGCATTTGTCAAACCGAAAGGCATTACCAACCACTCATAGAGACCATATTTGGTTTTAAAAGCGGTTTTCCATTTGTCTCCCTCATGCGTAATTGGTAATAACCATTCTTTAAATCAACTTTTGAAAACAAACACGCACCATACAGCTCATCTAACATATCATCAAGCCTAGGTATGGGATGTCAGTACTTAACTGTAATTTTGTTGATGGCTCGACAATCCACGCACATACGCCATGATCCATTCTTCTTTAGAACCAGAATAATAGGGACCGAACATGGGCTAAGGCTCTCTCTCACAAATCCCCCTTCTAGTAGCTCATCCACTTGCCTTTGAATCTCTTTTGTCTCCTCTAGATTTGCTCTATATGCTGGTCTATTTAGAATTGAGGCACTTAGAACAAAGTCGATTTGATGCTCAATACCTCTTAATGGAGGTAATCCAGTAGGTATTTCCTCAAGGAACAAGTCAGCAAATTCCTGCAAAAGAGAAACAACGACTACAGGCAAAGAAGGTTTAAGATGGTCAGTGGAAAAATAAACATCCTTGTACATCAATACAAGTAAGTGCCGTTTTGCCTTCAAGGCACTTTCAATCTCACTTTCCTTGCCAATTTCACTCGTGTTTCCCTCTCATAGCTCACAAGTGTATTTTTACCACTCTCTTTCACAATCTCACTCTTCTTTTCTTATTCACACTTGTGTTTCCCTCTCTCTTTGAACTCTCTAGCAATCCTCAACTGATCCTCACTAGCCTCCCAAGGATTGAGGGGTATCAAAACCACCTGTCTTTTGTTCAGAATAAAGGAATAACTATTATGATAACCATCATAGGTGACCTTTCTATTAAACTGCCAAGGTCGTCCCAACAATATGTGGCAAGCTTGCATAGGTACCACATCACATAATATCTCATCACGGTATTTCCCTATAGAGAAAGAAACCAATACCCTCTTGGTCACTTTAACCTCCCCACATTCACTCAACCACTGCAACTTATAAGGCTGATCATGCTTCATAGTTTTTAGGCTCAATTTATCTACCAATAACGTGCTAGCAACATTTGTACAGCTACCACTATCAATAATCAAACTACACACCTTGTTATTTACATGGCATCTAGTATGAAAAATGTGCTCTCGCTGCACTTCACCACCCTCATTCTTAGGTTGAGTATTGAGAATCCGCTTGGTAACAAGAAACTCTCCCTTTACAGGACCTTCCATATCCACATCACTGCAATCTTCTAAGGGGCATGTCATCATCATCCCTTGAACTCACACTCTCCACATCACCACTCTCCAAAACGATCATCACCTTAGTGTTTGGACACTGCGATGCAATATGCCCAAATCCCTGGCACCTGAAACACTTAATGTCACGTAAGCTAGAAGTAGATTTGGTTTTAGTGTTACCTTTCGAATAGGATGCCGGTGCCTTAGCCTTCTCTTCCTCCTTAGTTTTTGGTGGTGATTTATTATTCTTCCAATTCGACTTCCATGAAACACTAGAAGTTGAATTATACCTGGAAGAACTTGAAGCTAGATTATACCTTGAAGTACTCTTTGCCTTCAACTACTTCTCAATCTTGATTGCCTTATGCAACAATTCCTCAATGTCTACATACTGCTGTAGATCAGTGATATCAGTGATCTCCCTATTTAATCCATTAATGAACCTAGCCATTGTAGCTTCATCATCCTATTCTACTTTAGCTCTAACCATGGCTATTTCCATCTCTTTGAAGTAATCCTCTACACTTCTGGACCCCTGTGTCAAGCTTTGCAGTTTCCTATGTAAATCCTTAAAATAATGAGTAGGAATGTACCTCTTCTGCATGATTGTTTTCATCTCGTCCCATGTGCTGATAGGTCTCTCCCCATATCGTCTTCTATTTCAAACTAGTTGATCCCACCATACACTCGCATAGTCAGTGAATTCAACTACTGCAAGTTTAATCTTCTTATCCTCTGAATAATTATGACACTCAAATATGTGATCAACCTTTTGCTCCCACTCTAAGTATAATTCTGGGTCATTCTTCCCTTGAAAGGAAGGTATTTTCATCTTTATATTACCCAAATTACTATCTCTTCTTTAGGTATTATCTCTCCCCATCACAAAATTATACTCTCCCACTTTAGTATCTTCTTCCAATTCCATTCTCACTCCCCTCCTCGGAAGCCTCTCAGATCTTCGACCCACTGTAGTGCTACCCATGGGCTCCCTACTTTGCTCCATCCTATCCATCCTTTGATGGACTGGCTCTAACTCAGCCCTCATCATTTTTCTCATCTCACTTAATTGCGCATGAAACATCAACTTATTATCTCCTACTCCCTTCTCCCTGTCAGGAGAACTTTAACCAGACATGTTTGCTGCAACAAAGAATGTTAGTAATTATAATATAACAAGGCCTCACAATTCACTCCCTTACGTGTTTACACTCAAAGATGAAAAATTCACTCGTGTGTAACACAAATTTTGGGACTTCTCACGATATTAATCTCACACTCTACTTTTCCTTTACATGCCCTTATTCTAGAACCGACTCAATGAATTTTCTTCAAATAAACCACTAGGATAAATCAGTCTGACAACTTAGAAATTTAACAAGTAAAGATGACAAACTCAATGACCAATATGGAAAATGAATGAATATGATAGGAAAATAATTCACTGGAACAACTAACAAAGAAACTAGAACAATAATGGAAACTCACTCAATATTCAGTAACTTTTTTTTTTAAACTCTAAATAATCAGGTTCTTTGTTCCCTTGAATCAATCAATCATGCCTGGAATTGCAATTTGGGAGGATAAAACTCCTCGGCCAGAATTGATAGCAATAATTGATTGAAATATAGATTGGCTGATGGGATGACAAATGTGACAGTAAACAATTGAGTTTAATAATTGGCCAATGAAAAACAAAAGCAACAACAGAAAAGTAAATAATAGAATTGATGAACCAAATTTCTATGAAAATTTTTTTTTTTTAAACTTCGACAAAAAATTCACACAATCAATTAAAAATAAAATATGAATAAGGATAGAAATTACCAAATTCAATGAATTTGGCTTTGATACCAAATGACGCAAACCCTAGATATTGATCTAAGACCCAACGATCAATAGGGGATTCAAAACCCAAGAATCGAAATTGAATCAAGTATTGTGTGTAACCCGACCCTAATCGAACCCACCGATTAGAACCTAAGCTATCAAGATTGATTTCTCCAAGCGTTTAAGATGAAGAAACCTAAGGTAGTTATATTGCCAGAACCAAAGGAAGAGAGAATTCTCTCAAATGATTTTCATTCAACATCTGATAATGACCTTTCAAATGTCCTACTAAAGGAGTTTATAATGGTCATAAATTATAAGCTGAATGTGACCTTTCAAATGTCGTACTAAGGAGTTTGTAATGGTCACAAATTATAAGCTAGCGGCTTAAAAACATCCAGGGTCGACTTTGAAATGAAAAGACAAAAACAACGTTAAGGTCTTTTATCTATTGCTGATGTCTTCTGCTTCGTCCCTACTTTGATATATGATATTCATGAGCTTAGGACTTGTGTTAGAGTTATGTCGAATCACCTCTTGCTCCTGAAGTTCCATAATCAATCCTTGCAATGCCTCCTTCTGATACAAATGCTACTCCACATGCCACTAATTTTTAAGAAAGTGACTTGGAGAATCATCTTGGAGATTTTAGCAGACCAATCACTAGGGCCCAAACTAAAAGACTAAAGGAACAACTTCAATTATTTGTGCAAAAATGGGTTGATAATGGGCTATGCAAGCTTGGAGATTTTAAAGAGCCCAAGTTCATCAATTTAGTTGGGCTAAAAGATTAACTTTGGATTCAGCCCATCTCATTTCTAGCCATCTAAGTAATCTCTAGATTCATTGAACCTTGGAACAACTCCTTGCAATAAATTTGGGCAGTTTTTTTTCCAACCAGGTAGGAGTTACAAGAGTTAATTAGTGACACAACCTTGATTTTCTAGGTTCGATGTACTTTTGATGAAAAAAACTCTATAAATAGGGCTGTATAGTTTTGTTTTAAGCATCATGTAAGTTGTATTGAGTTTCCAGATTGGAATATAAGAGAGTTTGTTTTCTTATGTTTTTATGCATAAGGTGTTGAGTTGAATGCAATTGAGTTCATCTTTTGTATTTCAATTTCTAATCCCTATTTCTATTGTTCTTAAATACTTTGATCTTGGGTTCAAGGGTAATTTTCAATTATAACTTGAGTTCTTTTCACAAACGTGTTCTTGGGTAATTGAACAAACTGTTCTAATTACTTTAGTGAGAATTGGATTCTGATTTGATTGGTAATGAGTTCTAAGAAACAATTTGGTTCTTGGGGTTCCGCATCACCTTCATTCGTTTGGTCTGTGATCGTGTCATAGGACCCCCGATACCTTGTAAAGGATCATTGGCTTTGACTAGCTCTCGTATGTTGGATGCATCCTGATCTCTATTAGTTCCCTATAGTTCAATTATAGCAACAATTATGATACGAACCATGCCAACGTGTGACGAAACCTAATACCAATACGTTCGGAATTGCTACCCAAGATGCCAAACAATCGGGTGGAAACTGCGACCCGTTGCTTATAAGTGAGATAAGAACCTTGGTATATTATGTAGACCCACAATCGGGATGAAAGACCGATTGATAAGTCGGGATGAACGTCACGGAAGAAAATCCGATAAGTTCTAGAGTAGTTCTTTAAAGAACCAAGAGAGGAATTCTCTCAAAAGTGTTTTCAAACTTGTATGTTGTATATTCTATCTATTATAAACCCTAGGAGCTTTATATTAGGGTTTACAATTTGTAACAATGGTGCCCCAAAACGTCATAACTTCAATAAGTTGCGTAAAATAACAAAACAAGGACTTGAAGGCTAGCGACGTTGGAATGAAGGTGGCGGCCTTAGAGCTAGCGTTAGATATATACACAACCATGTACTTCTAGTCGTGTATCTTTCTATGGCAATTCTTGTCACCATACACGGCTGTGCCTTTGAACCGTGTATGATTATGTGTAACCTCCAGACTCCTACACGGCCGTGCCTTGTAAAGACACGCCCTCTTTAACCCGTATCCGTTATGACTTGTACAAGAGCAAGGGTATTCCTATGGTTGTTCCAATCCTTTCCAACTTCATGATTGCTCCAATCCTTTCCGGCTTCGTGGATATCCTTTATCAACCCGTTAAGTGCTTCCTTAAATCGTTTTGCTCAATTTCTTGTGATCGGTCCAAGTGGCACTTCAAGAGGATCTACATTCCATCTTTTGGCTTGGCTCCCATCATAGCTCTCATCAAATTATACACTCCAGGTAGAAAGTTATTGAATTCAACTAAGCAAGTGTTTAAGTATCAATACTGATGTGCTCAAATCTAAGATTAAGCACATATAAAAATCAATTTGAAAGACAATCCAACAATGTCAATCAAACTAGTCTCAATCACATGAACAATGCCGTCAATTTCCAATGAATTTAACCAATTCTTCAATTATGATGTGTTTGAATCTTAAATCCAAATATGATATAGCTCTGATACCAAAATGATGATTTGCCTAAACACACTTAAAAGCACATCCAAAAGACTTAAGAAAAGATATCTCAAGTCTAGGCAAAATCGGATCCAAAAATGGCACTTTTCAAATGAACCCTAATGATGAAAGGATGAAATTCAAACAACCAATGATATAATCAGAATACTTCAATGAAAATGCCTTCTAACAACACTCTAATTTCATGTAATCCACGCAAATGAAGCCTCAATTTGACAAAGAAAAACCGTAACAAAACAATCCCTTTCCAATGGTGAAAATCACGTTATCAAGGAAATCCTCAAAGATGAATTGGATCAATATGATAATTCCTTCAAATAATCACAAGAATTCGTGAATAACAACAAGGATATCTGACCAAGAAATATCTCAATTCAACCCTAGATATGACACACTAGAGAAGAAAAGAAATCACAACAAAATGAAATTGATATAACTCACAATTTCAAGATGTTGCACTCGCCACAATTTCAACTTCTTGGGATTGAAATTGATAAGAGAATTTGGAATTAGGAAAACCCTAAGCCCTCTCACGAAATGTGAAGTGTTTGTTCTGCAAAATTAAGCCTCTCCAAACCCTCTCTTAAGCAAGTATTTATACTTGCTACTTCTAGGGTTAAAAAGTGCTCAAAATTACAAGTTTGCCACTTTTAAGGTGGCTAACCCTAAATGAAAGTTACAAGGAAATAAAAGTGTCCCAAAACCAAAATACAACTAAAATAGTTCATAAAAGAAGAAATATATAAAATAAATGGTCTTCATGATGCCGGTCTTTTATAGGATCCATCGGCTCAACTCATCGCCGGTTCAGGTCGGTCCATGGATAACCCACAATCTGAGTCTAAGTGAGTTTGTCCATTGCCCTGTAAAGCATGATAAGTATTCCTGTTGGAATATAAAATACATAAATAAGATAAAAGAGGTTAGTAAATGAATAATTCCATGGTCGATTTGCTTAAAATGGGTCCTCATCGCCAAGATTCGAAATCCTTTAGTTCTTGCCCTAATGATAGGTCTTGTCGGATTTTTATTCCTATCAAATACTGAATAACTTTCACACTTAAATGCTTTTTTTGAAATTCAAACTTTACTACTAAACTTCCTTTTCTAGTCACGGCATGCACATAATTCTATACTCCACGTGCAACACCTTCCTTATACACAACTCCACAATAATTTACAACACTCTCCACAACACACTCACACTGCTACACACACATCACAAACACGGTGCACTCACTTCACATAAGAACAACACTTCAAGTGTAGGACTTCCTTGCCTCAACACACACAACACCCATGTTGCAACCCCTTCAACTCAATACACACTTACACTACCACACATCAACACAAACACGATTCCACCACATGGCAACAAATTCAAAATGTTACACCCTTAATGCGACCTTCTCCACAAATGGTAAGAATCAATTTCAAATTAAAATAGAATGCAATCAATATCACTCAATAACTTCTTTAAACTTAATGGTTGTGTTTGAATTCAAATGATTTCCTATTTTCCACACAAATTCAAATTTGGAAATTATACAGTTCCACTTCCGAATGCAAAAGGAAAACATACGGCACACTCCACAACTACTTTAAATTATGGAATTCCAATTATGGAATTCAAATTCATATAACTTCCCCTTCTTCCACACACAAGGAGTTTATGGTAAGATGATGATCACAAAGAACTAAATCTGAAATTCCACTTCCAATTCCGCAAATAACAACTATGTCACAGTACAGTCACACACAATTACTTCAATTCCTCCTCAAATAACTTCAAGTATGAAATGCAAGAACAAGAACCCTAAATCCCCAAATCAATAATCACAAAATTCCCTTCACAAAATCATGCTCTGATAACAAATTATGATGTGCTTAAAAGTGCAAGCACATGTATAGAATTGCAATTGTAGAATCAATTAAACAAATCCACAAAATAGACATGTAAATGGCGTCATGCCAAGTATAACATAAACCCAAATGGCTTGAATCAATTGGAAAGTGACACAAAGAACTTCAATACCAACCAAGTTACATATAACATGCAATTCCAATATAGTAAAATTGGAGCAATATGAACCCTAATTGGCTTGAACAACAAATGATGGAAAACAACCTATTATCACTAGATATTATACACTAGTAATAAAAAGGAAGCAATTTAGAAGTTCTTGATATTACTCACAAGAATTCCAAGCCTCACTCAACATAATTTCTTAGAAAATGATAAAAGTGTGTGTACTAGCAAGAGGACTCACTCTCTTACGGGAACAAAATTTTTTTGTTCAAAATGTTAAAAGCTCTATATAAACCCTAGTTAGCAAGTATTTATACTTACTCCAATTAGGGTAAAATGTTCAAAAAATTACACATATACCACTAAGTGGCCGGTTCTACAATAAATTATAAGTCCAAAAAATGAATAAAAATGGCTAGTTCAATAATAATAAACACAAGTGCAAAAGATAGTCTTCAAATGGCCGGTTCATTAAGTCAATTGAGCAATTTGTGGGCCATTGGATGTGACTCTAAAAATGTCCCGCAAGTTGATCACTAGTGCATGTTATTTGGCCATCTTGTAAAACCGATCAATGTACTTGCTATAGTGTAAAACCAAACATTATTAGATAAAAAGTGAACATATGTAGATGTCTTGGATCCTATTGCTGGAACTATTGGGTAGATTCCCATCATGACTACTATGGAGGGAAATAGTGAGGATGGTTATGAAGAAGTAGTTGAGCCTGCAGATTTGTCAATAGTACTATAGGAGTATTATGATGATCAAGACGTTGAAGCACATGAAGATAAGGAAAATGATAAATATATGTCTATTAATGTGTTGCGTAGGGTCATGACTATATCTCCAGATGTCGGGGACGTATAGAGGGAAAACCTATTCCATACTCTTTATCAGGTTCAAGGTAATTTGTGTGTTCTTTTTATTGATGGTGGAAGTTGCACAAATTTAATAGCTGCTGCAATAGTAAATAGATTGCAACTAGTCACTAGTCCATATCCTTATCCCTATAAATTACATTGGCTGAATGATGGGAATCAAACCTTTGGATCTAGCAGTAGGAAGCCAATTTGAACAAATGAGCCCAGACATCTACATGTTATTTTATTTATCTAATAATAATTTGTCTTTACATTGTAGTAGGTCAATTTTTCGGTTTTTACAAGACGACGGGTAAAATTCACTAAGGCTCAATTGTGAGTCATTCATGGACCTACATTAATTAAAGAAGAACCGATCTAATATTGTTCCATGGAGGTGCAAGAAGCCGGTTACTTAGGAGGGTTTTACTTGTAATTTTCTTCAGTGAAAAAATCGGCCACACTTGTTGTTTTTCAGTTGTAATTTTCTTTGTTAAATTTGCCCTATTTAGAGCAAGTATAAATACTTGCAAAGTAGGGTTAGAAGGGGACTTTTTGAACATTACACACTTGACTTTTATTGCCATGGGAGCTCTCTCTTTATGCCATCCACTCTTATCAATTTCACTTGTGAAATTATGGTGAGTTGGTTTAGGAATTCTTGTAAGTCATATTAAGATTTTCTTAATTTACATCCGATTATTGCTAGTGAGTAATATCTAGTTATAATTGGTTGATCTTAGTTTGTTCCTTTTATGCCAAATTAGGGTTCATGTATTGCTAGGTTTTCACCCCAATTGTAAGGATTATAATTGAATTGTTTCTTTGTATTTGATTGGTATTAGAATCCACTTGTAGTACTTCTAATTTAGTTCACGCCATTAGGGGTTGTTGGTTCTTAATTTCACGCCATTTGGGGATTTTGTCTACAATTTGTTCACATCATTTTTAATTGGAATTGAATCAATTGTGTGTGTTCTTGTTGATTGGTATTGAGATCCCTTAAGTAAATCACTAAATGAACCGGGTAGTCTGCATGTTACTTAGAGGGCTAAAGTGCCTTTCAGCATATGAGATAGATACCATGATGAAATTGTTTGTGATGTTCTTCCTATGTGCGCCTTTCATATACTATTAGGTAGACCTTGTTTATTTAATAGGAAGGTGCTATATGATGGGTTTAGAAACACTTATGTGTTTTAGAAAGATGGTGCATGGGTTATCTTGATCCCTATGTCACCAATTGAGGTACATAAATTCCAAGAATAGATCATCAAAATTATCGAGCACTCAAGACTTCAAGGCGATAGGCAAATGTAAACTAGGGTTTTCAATCCAGGGAAAGACTCATTAGATTTGAGGACGAATCTTTCATAAGCCTGAGGAGATGATGGGAATCAAACTTCTAGATCTAACATTGGGAAGCTTACTTGAAACAAATGGAACCAAGACATTTACATATTGTCTTTATTTATTTTATAATAATTGTTTTTGCATTTTATCAGGTACATTTTATCGATTTTTATAAGAAGACGACCAAGCACAATAGCAATTGATTTGTGAATGGGTCACAGTCCATAATGAACCGAATTAGACTAAGGGAGAACCGGTCTTGTGTTCCTCCTTATGACCGTGATTGAAGCTTGACATGACTGGCCATGTGTACTAGTTACTTCGGTTATTTTTCCATAATTGTAGTAAGGTATACATACTTGTTATTTAGGTTTTGTAAAGGGACTTTTTGTTTTGAGAAATAATTCACATGTTATTTCCGTGAGGAGGCTCTCCTTTCACACATAAACTCTTATCAATTATTCTAGAATTGCGGTGAGTTATATTTGATTTTTCTTGTGTGTAATATCAACAATATCAAATCAATCCTAATTTCAACTAATGCATAACATCTAGTAAGGAATTAACTCTTCTTTTCTCTCTCTTGTTCATGCAATTTAAGATTCATACAAGTTAGGTTTCATGCCAATTGGTGGGAAATTGTTACGTTGTTTATTCCATCCTTGATTTATATTGCAATTTCCCTTTGAGCACATTAGAGTTATTGGTGAAGGAAGCTGATGCTAGAGGATTATCTGATCATTTTGGTGAAAAGAGGAGTTTGGCTATATTGAAAGAGCATTTTCACTGGAGAGGTATAATGAAGGATGTCCATAAGGTATTGGAAAGGTGTAGGGCCTGTAAGAGGGCAAAAGGAAAGAAGGGAGTTTAGGGTGAATATATGCCTTTGCCTATACCTACCCAACCCTAGAATGATATTAGAATGGATTTTGTTTTGGGTATGCCTGGGACATAAAGGGGAAAGGATTCCATTATGGTTTTTGTTGATCGCTTCAGTAAAATGTCACATTTTGTACCTTGCCACAAAACAGATGACGCAATTTTTATAGCTAACCTTTTTGTGCAGGAAATTATAAAGTTAGATGGTGTTCCACACAATATAGTATTTGATAGAGACACTAAGTTTCTTAGCTTTTTCTAGAAGACACTGTGGAGAAGATTTAGTACTAAAATCATGTATAGTACCTCGTGCCATCATTAGATAGACGGCCAAATTGTAGTTGTTAAGCGTACTTTTGGTACCCTACTAAGAGCAGTGGTTGGTAAGAATCTTACTAATTAGGACTTTTGTCTCTGTATTGTTGAGTTCACTTACAATAGGTCAACTCGTAGTTCAACTGGTAAGTCTCCCTTTAAAGTTATATATAGTTATAGTCCTACTCTTCCATTGGATTTCATAGCTAATCTGACAACAAAGGAAGAAAGCTTGAGTGGAGTAGAATGAGCTAAGGAGATTCAGAAACTTCACCAAAGGACGACTAAACATCTTTAGAAAACTCAAGAACAGCAGAAGCTTCAAGGTAACAAAAATAGGAAAACCAGAATTTATAATCCAATTGATCTACTTTGGATTAATCTTAGCAAAGACAGGTTTCCTCACAGAAAGTCATAGAAGCTTTCACCTAGAGTAGATAGACCTTTCAAAGTTATCAAGCACATCAACAACAATGCATATAGGTTAAAACTTCTAGGAGGATACGGAGTCTCTGCTACATTTAATATTGTAGACCTATCGCCATATTTACTAGATGACATTCATGAAGACCAATCAGATTTGAGGGCAAATCTTCCATAAGCCTGAGCAGATGATAGGAATCATACATCTATAGGAGCCATAATCAAAGCGTGAGCCAAAGGATTACATAACTTAGTAATGAGGATACTTTTTGAATAATTGGAGCCCGAGGACATTTGTTTAGTGTCTTCGTTTACTTCATATAATTGTTTTACATTTCATCAGACACATTTGTTGGTATTACAGGATAGCAAACACATACACTAATGATTGGTGTGTGAGTTATTAATGGACCTACAAAAAATCAAGAAGCTGACCATGCATTATTCCTACATAGGAGAACCAGTTAACATTATTCCAAGCATGGGAGGATCGGTTTGAAGCATGCATTTTCTCTTGTTAATTTTTCCTTATTTAGAATAAGTATAAATACTTATAAAAGAGGGGATTGAGACACTTTTCAGAATTCATTTTTTTTAGCCGCCTTTCACGTGGAAGGTTCCTCTCTTTTACTCTCGAAAACACTCTTATCAATTGAACCAAGAATTGTGAGAGTCGGCTTGCTGTTGTTGTGCGTAATATCAATGATTTCAAGTCCATTTCCTAATTCCTACTAGTGTGTTACATTTGGTAAGTGATTGGGATTCTTGTCTTCTCTCTATTTCATGTCAATTGAGGTTCAATTCCAATTAAGGTTCACGCCAATTGAATGTGAAATTGTTAACTTGTTTCTTCCTTCATTGTTTTACTATTGTAATTGGCTTTAAAGCACATCAAGAAGTATCTCTAATAAAACAGCTCCTTAAATACAACCTAGTTCATGCATTCCCTTGCAATTGGAACCTAAAGACATTAACCTAATGCCTTCATTTTTTTATATACTTGTTTCGTAATTAATCAAGTACATTTATTGGTATTACAAGATGGTGAGCAAACCACACACTAGTGCTTGGACCAAGGAGAAATTGATTTTCTTGTGTTTTGTTTATGAACCGAGGAGAGCAACATAGGAATCGGTGCCATGTGTAACCAAGATGCAACTATTTTATTTGTGTTATTTGCCATATTTTAGGATAAGTATAAATACTTGTAAGAAAGGCAACAAAAGGGACTTTTGGACATATTTTTTACAGCTTGTTCATGTGAAAGGAGACTTTTCTCTATTTCATAAGACACTCTTATCAACTTCTTCTAGGGTTGTGGTGAGTGGAGGCTTGGATTTATTGTGAGTAATATCAACAAATTGCAAGTTGTTCCTAATTTTACTAGTGCGTCATATCTAGTGAGAATTTAAAGTTTCATTTTGTTCTTGTTTCATGCAATTAGGGTTCGCGTGGCAATTGGAATCACACCATTTTCATGGACTTTGTGTTGAATTATTGAATTGTTCCTTAATTCCTTAGTAAGAGTGAGTTGAATTCAAAGGAGGTTGATTTTAGGGCTCATTGCCGTGACTAATTTTGACGAATCATTATAATAGATTCCATTAAAATTGCAATTGAGTTGATTGTGACGTGTTGTTCCTTATTGATTTTAGAACTGTAAGTTTGTATTTAAAAATTTTATCCTTATGGTAATCATCTTGCTGTGAAGAGTGGGAAATATTTTCAAATTGAATTCCATTATTACCTTGTGGAGTAATTGTGCATTAATTTCTTTAAATGCACTTTGACTAAACTTGGAATCATTTGCTTTGTTGCCATGATATTTGTAGTGTGTATATTGTGGTGTGAAGTGAAGTGAACCGTGGGAGTGTGTGTGTTGTGTGGTTTTGTATTGCATTAATTGTATGTTGCACCATGGGTATGTGTGTATGTACTGCCATGGTGTGTGTTGTGGTTTGAGGGTATGTGTATACTTGAATTTTGAAGGTGAGTTGTGTTGTTGTGTTGTGGTTGGTGCCATAAAGGTTTGTTGTTGGCATGAAAGTGTGTGGTTGTTGTGAAGGGTGATTGTGAGCATATGTATAAAAAAAATTGCAAAATCGTATCAAATGATAGTGTGATAGGTGGAATTAGCAATGAGGCTAATAATCAGGTTGGAGGAGGTCAAGGTCGTCATGTTGTAGATCAAATGATGATGGCACAACCACTAGTGGCAAACCTTCAAGCACCCCACCTTGGGTAGCCCATCAAAATGCTCATAAGGAAAGAGCTGTTAGAGGCAATAGGGGTAGGAGGATGGAAGGTGATTATCATGCCTTTAGGGAAGAAAGGGATGATAATTTTGAAAAAGAGCCTTACCCTAATCATGAGTTTAGACCACCTCGAGGCTTAGAATATGTGAAATTGCAGATGCCTTCATTTTTTGGAAAGGGTTCTATAGAAAACTACTTAGATTAGGAGGATAAGGTCGAGGGCCTATTTGAATGTTATGAGATTAATGATCACACTTGGGTTCGCCTTGTAGCTGTTGAGTTCATTAGTTATGCTGCCTTATGGTAGAAGAATCTTGTGGCTAGTAGACAAAGAGATGGGGAGGCAGAGATACATATCTGGTAGGAAATGAAATAGGTTATGAGAAGGAGGTTTATACTAGAGCTCTATAGGCAGAAGTTGTTTATGTGTCTCTAAACATTGAGGTGGAGAGGCAAAACAATTGATGAGTATGTACAAGAGTTCGAGACACTAATGATCAGATGTGGGTCAATTGAACCTCCTAAACAAACCCTAGCACGATTTGTGTCGGGGTTAAAGTATGAAATTACTTGCTTTGTAGAGCTATAGAGGTATGACACCCTTTTGATGAGGATATCTAGCTAGCTCTAAAAGTAGGGAGACGGAGGCAATCCAATCCATTTAGAGTAGCAAGCAACAGATTTGGAACTTTTACAAAACCTTATGGGTTAGATAGGCAGCAGATTGAACAAAAGGGAATAGAGGAAATTGATAAAGCTTTGGACACAAATACAACTATTACTAATAGGGAGAGGGAAATTTCTTAAAAAGGAAAGGAGGTTGTTGAGGCTGATATCCGACAAACATTGCTAGGGTCAACAAGTGGAAAGATGCATCAAATCAAATGCTTCAAATATATGGGTTTTGGACACATGGTTGCTCAGTGTCCCAACAAAAGGGTGATGACTGCTATGGAGGTGGAAAATTCGAAGGAAAAAGAAGAGATACTACAGCCTAATGATTTGTCAATAGTGCTACAGGAGTATTATTATGATTCCAAGGCTGAGACACGTGAAGACAAGGGAAATGATAAATATCTATCCATTAACGTGTTGCATAAGGTAATGACTATATCTCCAGATGTTAGGGACATACAAAGGGAAAACCTATTCCATACTCCCTGTCGAGTTCTAGGTAATTTGTTTGTTCTTTTCGTTGATGGTGATAGTTGCACTAATGTCATAGCTGTTGTAATAGTAAATAGATTGCAACTAGTCACTAGTCTACATCTTCATCCCTATAAATTGCATTAGTTAAGTTTACACAACAATCTATCTATCACTCAAAGGGCTAAGGTTCCAATCAACATAGGAGAAAAATACCATGATGAAATTATTTTTGATGTTTTTCCTATATACACATTTCATATACTTCTCAACTTGGCTATTTGATAGGAGAGTGGTGCATGATGGATTTAGAAATACTTATATATTTTAAAAGGATGGTAAGCGGGTTGTTTTAAGTCCTATGTCACCAACAAAAAAAAATCTGAAAGAAAAAGAGGAAAATTTCGAGCCTTAGAGTTGTATTCTCTAGTTCAATTCTACGGAAGGGAATTGGTATAGTTTGGGTTAGTTCCAAGAGAATTGAGTAGAGGAATTGGCGAATTGATATCATTATTGCTTGTGAGAATACATGAGTGACTGTGTGATATCATCATTTGAGCGAAACACGTAAGGGAGTGTATCGTGAGGCTCAATCATATATATATATTTGTGTTCGTGCTAACATTTTTCTATAGGAACGATGTCGAGGCAACATTCTCTTGAAGGTGAGAGGGGAAGGTTTGATGCTAGGTTAATGATTAAGGTGTTGAGGGGTGAGATGAAGAGGATGTTTCAGGAGGGCATGGAACAAATTCATGAGACGGTGGAACGAAGACTAGAGCAATCTAAAAACGTCTTCCAAGGGCGTAAGAGGGAGAGTTGTTTTAGGAGAGTACAAAGGGGTGGAGATGGAATGTCTGATGATGAATTTGATGAACCTTCTATCAGGAGTTATAGAGGTTATAGTGGTAGGAATAGAGAAACTAGGGATTGGGAAGATAGAGGAGATAGGAATAGAGAGGATAATCAACTAAGTAGTATAAAGATGAAGATTCCTCCTTTCCAAGGGAAGAATGATCCCGAGGCGTACTTAGAGTGGGAGAAGAAGGTAGAGATGGTGTTTGATTATCACAACTATTGTGGGAGAAAGAAAGTGAAACTTGTTGCCATTGAATTTTCGGATTATGCCATAGTGTGGTGGGATCAACTAATGTTAAATCGAAGAAAGAATGGCGAACCACCTATTGAGTCGTAGGAAGAGATGAAGAGGGTGATGAAGAAGCAGTTTGTGCCTGCATATTACTATCGTGAATTGCACAACAAATTGCAGACTCTTAGGCAGGGAAGCCGAAGTGTGGATGAGTATTTCAAGGAGATGGAAGTTACTAGGATTAGGGCGAATGTAGAGGAGGATAGAGAGGCTACCATGGCTAGGTTTCTTGCTGGATTGAATAGAGAAATTCAAATTGTCGTGGAATTGCAGCATTATGTAGAATTGGAAGATATGGTTCATATGGCTATAAAGGTTGAGAACCAACACAAGAGGAAAGGTAGTAGTACTACACAGTTTCAACAGGGTGCTAGTTCATCCATCTGGAAGACTAACCAATGGAAGAAGGAAGAAAAGCCTTTACCCACCAAACCAAAAGGAGAGCAGAGGCAAGCGGGTTCCACTCTTGGTAACCAAGGTAAACCTAATTCTTCTACTCCTAGAAATCGTGACATTAGATGTTTTAAATGCCAAGGTAGAGGCCATATTGCTAGTCAATGTCCGAATAGGCGTGTTATGATTTTGCGTGATGATGGTGAGTATGAGACTAAGGGGGATAGTGAAGAGGATGATATGCCTCCATTAGATGACGCTAATGATGATAAGGAGCCTATAGTAGGGAAGTTAGTGGCAGTAGTGAAGAGAGCTTTGAATGTGCAGGTGAAGGAAGAAGAGCAGGTGCAACGAGAGAATATCTTTCATACTAGATGTTATCAAAGTGATCATATTTGCAGTTTGATCATTGATGGAGGGAGTTGCACTAATGTGGTGAGTACTTTTATTGTCGAGAGGCTGGGACTCAAGACTACTAAACACCCTAGTCCATATAAATTGCAGTGGCTGAATGGTAGTGGTGAGACTAAGGTGAGTAAGCAAGCCTTGATTGCTTTTCGCATCGGTAGGTATGAGGATAAGGTGTTATGCGATGTAGTGCCGATGCAAGCGTGTCATGTGTTGTTGGGGAGGCCATGGCAATTTGATAGGAAGGTTGTTCATGATGGCTTTTCTAGCAAGTATACGCTTGTTCACCAAGGGAAAAGCTTTAATCTTAAACCCTTAACACCTAAACAGGTGTATGAGTATCAGTTGCAGCTACAACAGTCTTTTGCAAAATATAAGGTGAGTGAAAAACAGAGGGAGAGTGAGAGAGCAAAGGACAGCGAGAAAGAAAAGGAACACAAAAGTCGATATCAAAAGGAAAAAGAGAGGAAGGCTAGAAAAAGTGTGAGAGACCAAGTTGAAGGGGGATCAACTTTGGTGGTAAGTGAAAAGGAGAGTGCAGCCTTGCAAAAGGAGAGTTATGTGGCAAGAGGGAGTGTAGTGAGGAGAGCGTTAGTGATGAAGCAACCTATGTTGTTGCTGGTTTTTAAGGAAACTTGTTTGAATACTAACGAACTATTTAACTCTTTGCCTAGTGTGGTTGTGCCTATTGTGCAGGACTTTGAAGATGTCTTCCCTGAGGAGATTCCAAAGGGATTACCACCTATTCGTGGTATTGAGCACCAGATTGACCTAAGACCCGGGGCATCGATTCCAAAGAAACTGGCTTATAGGAGCAATCCAGAGGAGACAAAGAAACTCCAAAGGCAGGTCAATGAATTAATGGAGAAGGGGTACGTGAGAGAAAGCATGAGTGCATGTGCAGTGCCTGTGATTTTCGTGCCTAAGAAGATGGGTCATGGAGAATGTGTGTTGACTACCGCGCCATCAACAACATCACGGTAAAGTATAGTCATCCCATTCTGATGAGAACCATGATGGGAGCCAAGCCAGAAGATGGAATGTGGATCCTCTTGAAGTGCCAACTGGACCGATCACAAGAACTCGAGCAAAATGATTCAAGGAAGCACTTAACTGGTTGATAAAGGATGTCCATGAAGTCGAAAAGGATTGGAGCAATCATTAAGCTGGAATGGATTGTAACAACCATGGGAATGCCCTTGCTCTTCTACAAGTCATACTGGATACGGGGTGAAGAGGGCGCGTCTTTACAAGGCACGGCCGTGTAGGAGTCTGGAGGTTACACAGAATCATACACGGTTGTATACACGGTTCAAAGGCACGACCGTGTATGTTGTCAAGATTTCCACAGAAAGATACAAGACTAGAAGTACACGGTCATGTACATTGTCAAGATTTCCATAGAAAGATACACGACTAAAAGTACACGGTCGTATACATCTCCAATGCCGGTTGTGTACTTCTCCAACGCCGTCTCCAGGGCCGCCGGCCTTCATTCCCACGCTGTCGGCCCTCATGTCTTATTTTGTTATTTTTACGCAACCTATTGAAGTGATGTTGTTTTGGGGCTTTATTGTTATGAATTGTAAACCCTACTATAAAACTCATAGGGTTTAGAACAACTAGAAAATAGAACATACAACATTAAAGTTTGAAAAACACTTTTGAGAGAATTCCTCTCTTGGTTCTTTAAAGAACTAATATAAAACTTATCGGATTTTTTATTTCGTAGCGTTCATCCCGATTGTGGCGTCTACATATTATACCAAGGTTCTTGTCTCACTTATAGGCAATGGGTCGTAGTTTCCACTTGAGTGTGTTTGGCATCTTGGGTAACAAATTCCGAACGTATTGGTATTGGGTTTCGTCACACGTTGGCGTGGTTCGTATCAGTTTGGAATCAAAGCAAATTGATTTCGTATCAGTTTGGTATCAGAGCCTAAGTTTGTTAAAACATCAATTCGGTTTAAGGAAGGTAACATCAACACCTTAACTCCAATCGTTCATATCAATTGTTCGTATTCAATTTCATAGTGTTAATTGCCTATTGAAAGTGTAGTGTCTTCTATTCAATTTTGTTACCAAAAAAAAAAAAAAAGAAGAATCACGACAAAAAAAAAAGAAAAAAAGGAACGTGATCAAGAGTAACAAACAAAGGCAACAAAAAAAAAAATCTGAAAGAAAAAGAGGAAAATTTCGAGCCCTAGAGTTGTATTCTCTAGTTGAATTCTATGGAAGGGAATTGGTGTAGTTTGGGTTAGTTCCAAGAGAATTGAGATAGAGGAATTGGTGAGTTGATATCATTATTGCTTGTGAGAATACACGAGTGACTGTGTGATATCATACTTTGAGCGAAACACGTAAGGGAGTGTATCATGAGGCTTAATTATATATATTTGTGTTAGTACTAATCTTTTTTATAGGAACTATGTCGAGGCAACATTCTCCTGAAGGTGAGAGGGGAAGATTTGATGCTAGGTTAGTGATTGAGGCATTGAGGGGTGAGATGAAGAGAATGTTTCAGGAGGGAATGGAACAAATTCATGAGACGGTGGAACAAAGACTAGAGCAATCTAAAAACGTCTTCCAAGGGCGTAAGAGGGAGAGTTGTTCTAGGAGAGTACAAAGGTGTAGAGATGAAATGTCTTATGATGAATTTGATGAACCTTCTGTCGGGAGTTATAGAGGTTATAGTGGTAGGAATAGAGGAACTAAGGATTGGGAAGATAGAGGAGATAGGAATAGAGAGGATAATCAACTGAGTAGTATAAAGATGAAGATTCCTCCTTTCCAAGGGAAGAATGATCCCGAGGCGTACTTAGAGTGGGAGAAGAAGGTAGAGATCGTGTTTGATTGCCACAACTATAGTGCGAGAAAGAAAGTGAAACTTGCTGCCATTGAATTTTCGGATTATGCCATAGTGTGGTAGGATCAACTAGTGTTGAATCGAAGAAGGAATGGCGAACCACCTATTGAGTCATGGGAAGAGATGAAAAGGGTGATGAAGAAGTGATCCACGCAAAAAGAGATATAAAATGAGCGTGAATAAATACCGGCAAGTGTACCGGATCGGATCAAGTAATATAGTGAGAGAAGAGTGTCGAACCACGAAGATTGATTAAGTAATAGACCTTTATCAATTTCTACTATTATTTAGGCAATGATATTTGATGAGAATTGAACGAATTATACTAAATGCTTAAAAAGAGAATTGTGTTTGAAAAATGATGAATTGATGATGAGAAATAGAATCCACCCTAATTCTACTAATCATATTGCCTTCATGTTATAATAACTCATAGCTATATGGATTTTCACAAGAAATTAACAAAACCTTAATCCTTTATTAAGTGTTAAAGTAATGTTAACTCAATTTAATTTAATAGCTCCCGCTAATTCAAATCAAATGAGGATTCTAATTCACAATCATAAATTTCCCAATTATATGATTGCCTAATATCTTTAAAATAATTTCTCCTAATCCCTTAGTGAAAAATTTAATAAAAATATTGCATGAAACACTTAAGTCAATTTCTAATAAAATTCAATAACGCTGCTTCCACATGAATTATTAAATCTTACTTAGGAATTCCTGATAAAACCTAAATTTCTCTTTCGAGTCATTTACATTTCTATGCATTGATTTCAATTACAAAATACAATTTATAGCAGGACTTCTTATATGAAAATTCCGCATATCTACATTTCCTATAACATGAATACAATGATCATTTTAGTTTGAATTATGGCTTCATCATATTTCCCACAAGGATGATTTAGAACATTATAGTATGAATTGCATAAAAACAATTGAAATAAATAGGTGCAATGGAATTCATATTGAACAACAAGAATAAACAAATAAATGGCATAAAAGAAAATAAAGTAATTGAAACAATAGCTATAATCTTCAAGAACTTCAGCAAAATAAATTTCTTTCTTCAAACTAAAATTTGGAATAACATGAAATGTAAAGGAATTAAAGAAAACATAAAATCCTAAAGTTCGTAAGGGAATTCTAATGATTTCAAAGAAAGATAAAGGATGCTAAACAAAGAATCAAAACAAAAGGATTCTCAAACAAAAGGGGATTATAAACAAGAGGGGATGCTAAACAAAAGGGGATGCTAAATAAAAGGGGATTCTAAACAAAAGGGGATGCTTCCAAGGTTCACACAAGGGGCCTATTTATAGATCCAAAGAGGAGGGGGATAAGGTTGTTCTGATGAGGATTTGAGTCAGCAAATTAATTAAGATACGAATTTGGAGAGATTTTCGCAATGGATATCCGGGAAGTAATGAAGGCCGGCTCAAGGCCGGTTCAAGGCCGGCTTTAAGGTCAGCGGCTTTAATGCTTTTTAAGGCCGGTTTAATATAGGCCGGCTCAAGGCCGGCTCAAAGCCGGCGGCCTTCAGTGCAATCCTCCGCTCGCTTCTTAAATTTTGTGAAAAACTCCTCCAATTAACTTGTAATTTACTTTTGGGTCCTCAAAACCTGTATTTTCACAATAAACACCATTAAGTATCATTTCTTCATATTTTCTTATAATATTGAAATAAATTTAATATAAGTCCAAAAGAAAATATAAGTATAATGTGATCTTATCAAGAAGCGGTTTGTGTCTGTGTATTACTATCGTGAATTACACAACAAGTTGCAAACTCTTAGGCTGGGAAGCCGAAGTGTGGATGAGTATTTCAAGGAGATGGAAGTTACTATGATTAGGGCGAATGTAGAGGAGGATAGAGAGGCTACCATGGCTAGGTTTCTTGCTGGATTGAATAGAGAAATTCAAAATGTCGTGGAATTGCAGCATTATGTAGAATTGGAAGATATGGTTCATATGGCTATAAAAGTTGAGAACCAACACGGGAGGAAAGGTAGTAGTACTGCACGGTTCCAACAGGGTGCTGGTTCATCCGCCTGGAAGACTAACCAATGGAAGAAGGAAGAAAAGCCTTTACCCACCAAACTAAAAGGAGAGCAGAGGTAAGCTGGTTCTACTCCAGGTGATCAAGGTAAACCTGACTCTACTACTCCTAGAAATCGCGACATTAGTTGTTTTAAATGCCAAGGTAGAGGCCATATTGCTAGTCAATGTCCGAATAGGCGTGTTATGATTCTGCGTGATGATGGTGAGTATGAGACTGAGGGGGATAGTGAAGAGGATGATATGCCTCCATTAGAGGACGTTAGTGATGATGAGGAGCCTGCAGTAGGGAGGTTAGTGGCAGTAGTGAAGAGAGCTTTGAATGTGCAGGTAAAGGAAGAAGAGGAGGTGCAACGAGAGAATATCTTTCATACTAGATGTTATCTAGGTGATCATATTTGCAGTTTGATCATTGATGGAGGAAGTTGCACTAATGTGGTGAGTAACTTTGTTGTTGAGAGGTTGGGACTCAAGACTACTAAACACCCTAGTCCATATAAATTGTAGTGGCCGAATGATAGTGGTGAGACTAAGGTGAGTAAGCAAGCTTTGATTGTTTTTCGCATTGGTAGGTATGAGGATGAGGTGTTATGTGATGTAGTGCCAATGCAAGCGTGTCATGTGTTGTTGGGGGGGGCATGGCAATTTGATAGAAAGGTTGTTCATGATGGCTTTTCTAACAAGTATACGCTTATTCACCTAGGGAAAAGCTTTAATCTTAAACATTTAACACCTTAACAGGTGTATGAGGATCAGTTGTAGCTACAATAGTCTTTTGCAAAATATAAGGTGAGTGAAAAACAGAGGGAGAGTGAGAGAGCAAAAGACAGCGAGAAAGAAAAGGAACATAAAAGTTGATATCAAAAGGAAAAAGAGAGGAAGGCTAGAAAGAGTGTGAGAGACCAAGTTGAAGGGGGATCAACTTTGGTGGTAAGTGAAAAGGAGAGTGCAGCCTTGCAAAAGGAGAGTTGTGTGGCAAGAGCGAGTGTAGTAAGGAGAGCGTTAGTGATGAAGCAACCTATGTTGTTGCTGGTTTTTAAGGAAACTTGTTTGAATACTAACGAACTATTTAACTCTTTGCTTAGTGTGGTTGTGTCTATTGTGCAGGACTTTGAAGATGTCTTCCCTGAGGAGATTCCAAAGGGATTACCACTTATTCGTGGTATTGAGCACCAGATTGACCTTGTACTCGGAGCATCGATTCCAAACAAACTGGTTTATAGGAGCAATCCAGAGGAGACATAGGAACTCCAAAGGCAGGTTGATGAATTAATGGAGAAGGGGTACGTGAGAGAAAGCATGAGCCCATGTGCAGTGCCTGTGATTTTGCTGCCTAAGAAGGATGGGTCATGGACAATGTGTGTTGACTGCTGCACCATCAACAACATCACGGTAAAGTATCGTCATCCCATTCCTCACTTAGATGACATGTTAGATGAGTTACATGGGTCTAGTGTCTTTTCCAAAATTGATCTGAAAAGCGGATATCGCCAAATTAGAATGAAAGAAGGTGATGAATGGAAAACCGCATTTAAGACAAAATATGGATTATATGAGTGGTTAGTAATGCCTTTCGGTTTAACTAACGCACCTAGTACTTTTATGAGACTTATGAACCATGCTTTGAGGACTTTTATTAGCAAATTTGTGGTTGTCTATTTTGATGATATCCTCATTTACAGCAAGAGTTTGGAAGACCATATATCGCACTTGAGGGATGTTTTAGAAGTGCTTCGAAAGGAGCAATTATATGCTAACCTCAAAAAGTGCACTTTTTGCACAGACAAACTTATGTTTGTTGGTTTTGTTGTTAATGCACAGAGAATACAGCTTGATGAAGAAAAGATTCGTGCTATCCCAGAATGGCCTAGTCCAACTAATGTAAGTAATGGGTGGAGTTTCCATGGACTAGTGAGCTTTTACAGGAGAATTGCGAAGGATTTCAGCACCATTGTAGCACCACTTATTGAGCGTCGATCTACACTACTTCCTAGAGGTGATGGACCATTTCAAATTCTTGAGCGCATCAATGATAATGCATACAAGATAGATTTACCCGGTAAGTATCAAGTAAGTGCTACATTTAATGTTACTAATTTGTGTCCTTTTAATACAGGCGATGATTTGAGGACAAATCCTTTTCAACAGGAGGGGAATGATGAGAACCATGATGGGAGCCAAGCCAGAAGATGGAATGTGGATCCTCTTGAAGTGCCACCTGGACCGATCACAAGAACTCAAGCAAAACGATTTAAGGAAGCACTTAACGGGTTGATAAAGGATGTCCATGAAGTCGGAAAGGATTGGAGCAATCATGAAGCTGGAATAGATTGGAACAACCATGGGAATGCCCTTGCTCTTGTACAAATCATACCGGATACGGGGTGAAGAGGGCATGTCTTTACAAGGCACGGCCATGTAGGAGTCTGGAGGTTACACAGAATCATACACGGTCGTATACATGGTTCAAAGGCACGGCTGTGTATGTTGTCAAGATTTCCATAGAAAGATACACGACTAGAAGTACACGGTCGTATACATTGTGAAGATTTCCACAGAAAGATACACGACTAGAAGTACACAATCGTGTACATCTCCAACGCCGATCGTGTACTTCTCCAACGCTGGCTCCAAGGCCGCCAGCCTTCATTCCCACGCTGCCGACCTTCATGTCTTGTTTTGTTATTTTTACGCAACTTATTGAAATGATGTCGTTTTGGGACTTTATTATTACGAATTGTAAACCGTAATATAAAACTCCTAGGGTTTAGAACAGCTAGAAAATAGAACATACAACATTAAAGTTTGAAAAACGCTTTTGAGAGAATTCCTCTCTTGGTTCTGTAAAGAACTAATCTAGAACTTATCAGATTTTTTATTTCGTAGCGTTCATCCTAACTTATCAATCAGTCTTTCATCCCGATTGTGGCATTGACATATTATACCAAGGTTCTTGTTTCACTTATAGGCAATGGGTCGCGGTTTCCACTTGAGTGTGTTTGGCATCTTAGGTAACAAATTCTAAACATATTGGTATTGGGTTTCGTCACACGTTGGCGTGGTTTGTATCAGTTTGGTATCAGAGCAAACCGATTTCGTATCACATTCCTCGCTTAGATAACATGTTAGATGAGTTACATGGGTCTAGACATGGTCGAGATTCTATTTTTGTAGTCGTGGATAGATTCTCTAAAATGGCACATTTCATTCCTTGTCACAAAACAGATGATGCTTGCAATATTGCTAATTTGTTCTTTAGGGAAGTTATGAGATTACATGGTATGCCTAGAACAATCGTATCGGATAAAGATGCTAAGTTCTTGAGCTACTTCTGGAAGACCTTATAGGCTAAGTTAGGAACTAAGTTATTGTTTTCTACTACTTGTCATCCATAAACTGATGGTCAAACTGAGGTAGTAAATCGAACTTTATCTACTTTGTTGAGGGCTATGATTAAAAAGAATATTAAAAGTTGGGAGGACTGTTTACCGCATGTTGATTTTGCCTATAATCGCACAATGCATTCTGCTATTAAGTTTACTCCTTTTGAAATTGTGTATGGTTTTAATCCACTAATGATCGTTTCCAATCGTAGTTTTAATAAATTGAATTCTTGTTCTTAATCTTACTACGAAGTAATAGGCAAGCGCACTTATCGTAGCGTAATATAGCGAGTAAGCACAAGGTCGTCCCTCAGAGATACACCAACTGCTAGTACTAACTCCGTTCCTATTATCTAACCGCCGCTTAAATATGTTGGTTGAAACTTAATGACTCTAATCTTAAAACTAATAACTCACTAACAACAATGGTTCGAAAGATTTATCAATTAACAAAAGCAACCTAGATCTTATTCTACTCCTTCTCTATCATGTAATTCATTAGATTTATGAAGATTGCCGTAATTGACTTCTTATACTGTCGAATTCTCTAGTCAAGTTAACTACTTTCTCAAGTATATTAACCTATCTAATCCTAGGTTTATCAAATAGGATCTCTCCTTAGTTAATAGCAACCTAGAATTGCATAAAGCACATGAATTCGCATCAAAATAATCGATGTAAACAGAAGGCACTTGTTTCCTTTCTCTATAAGAACAATCAAATCTCATCAATTGCATTAAATCTAATCATAAGAGCAATTTCTCAATTAACTAATATGATATCATGCATAAATTCATATTCCGGATCTATTTATCTAAGGAACAATTGAAGGGCATGCAATTAATCATAAGAAAGTCAACAACTTCGCATTAAAAACCAAATCTTCATCACATGATAGAGAAGTTTCGAATAAAATCTAGATTTAGAGTCTACTCCTCCATAAACTGGACAAATGAAATACAATTACTGGAAGAATAAATAAAATTCATAGTCACAACCCTTAAAGATAGAATCTTCTTCTTCGTGGGTCTTCAATCTCCTTTGGAATTGACAGAATCTTCTTTCCCCTCCTGTTATGAGAGTCAGAGCAAGTACAAAATTCGTAACCTTCTTTCCTGGGAAAACTAACGGTCTATTTATACATGTACCCGGGTTGGATACATACACGAGCGGATACACAAGTAGTGCATCTCATTCGTGTATCTCATGCATGCTTCTAAGTGTCCTTATGTGAATATACACGAGCAAGTACATGGGAGTGTACATTGGTCGTGTATTTGAAACATCGTTGAACAGCAACAAAACTTAGATACACGAGCAAAGTACATAGGTGTGTACTTTGATCGTGTACTTTCCAGACATCCACTTCAGTATACACAAGCAAAGTACATGGGCGTGTATCTCACTTGTGTACTTTCCAGAATTCTTTTCTTCACATGTATTGTATCTAATTCCTTCCAAACTTGATCCGACTCTTCAGAACTCCTTCCTTTAGCTCCAAAAATACTCTAAACGATCCTGAAATTAACATTCATTCCATTAAGCATCCTTTTCTTCAACAAATCATCTAAAAATTCAACAATAAAGCACAATTTCATTACTCTAGATAAAGGTATTTTGCGACTTATCAAACTTCCCCACACTTAAGTCTTTGCTTGTCCTCAAGCAAAATGAAACATTAATCAAACTTCTCATTAATCATGATTGTCGTTACCAAATAATACTACTCACACATGAACATTTATGAATTTTAATCTTTAAAGCTCAATGAAATCCCTCAATCTAATGAGTGTGCTTCTCACCTTGTCATGAAAGTATTGTAACAAAGATACTTTAGTCAAATTTCTAGGATTAATTAGAGTAGACCAATCTTTACCCATGTCATTTAACAATGGCTTTCACGATCAAAATTAGACACAAGATCAATTAGAGCAAAAGGAAACGTGGTACATTTCAACCACCATTAAAGAGTCTATAATCTTCTCAATTATCTCTCTTAGTAAAGCAATCAATAATGAAAATACATTGCATCTATGTTTCCCCAGGATTCCTCCTCCTTTTTGGTTGATCTCTTCAAAGATTTTATTCTTTGTAATAGTTCACTGGTTTCATCCTTTGTTTTTTTTTTTTTTTTTAAGATCTTGCAACCCATGTAACGAGTTTTCAGCCGATAATCCTAGGCTCGTCACCCAAGTTAACGAACGTTATCCCCTCAATTGAGGGCGTTCCTGTGGGCTTAATTTCTCGAGTTATAGGACCCTCTCAACTTTTGCCTTTATGGTATTTCATTTTGTTATGGTAATTTCCTCAGTCGGCCGATTCCAAGTCAGATGACCTTAGGTGACCAGGTTTTAAAGGAACCCCAACGAACCTCTATTACCTTAACTTATTATTTTGACTAGTTAGTAGCGGAGTCAAACTTCGCTCTTCTGAAGGACCAAAGCCAGCCCATACTAACCAATCCTTTATTTTTCAAGTATAACATGCTTTCATTAAATTATTACTTTAAAGAGATCTTCTAAGAAGGATCACCAAGAGAATCATTTCATTTGCCCTTTCATGAAAGACTAAATGGCTCTCAAGATCTTTGAGTTTCACAATGATTTTATCCCATAACTTTAACTAAGTATCAATGTTCCAAAGAAGATAAAGGTGACATGCACAACACTCTTTTAGAGGAATTCATTCACTAAATGCTAGAATACTATGTAATTTGCAATCATGATTTCAAAATTCGATTATCAAGCAAAAAGAGAAAAACAAAATTAGGGGAAATTTTTGAATGACTCATACAATTCAGCACAACTGATGTGCCTAATCACACTTAAAAGCACATCCAAAAGACTTAAGAAAAGATATCTCAAGTCTAGGCAAAATCGGATCCAAAAATGGCACTTTTCAAATGAACCCTAATGTTGAAATGATGAAATTCAATCTACTAATGATATAATCTGAATACCACAATGGAAATGGCTTCTAATAACACTCTAATATCATATAATCCACGCAAATGAAGCCTCAATTTGACAAAGAAAACCGTAAAGTAAGATCCCTTTTCCAAATGGTGAAATTCACGTTTTCTAGGAAACTTTTCAATGATAATCCAAATCAAATGATAAGTACTTCAAATAATCACAAGAATTCGTGTACAATAAGATGTAAATATGACCAAGAACTATCTCTAATCAACCCTAGATACAACACACTAGAGATGAAAAGAAATCACAACAAATAGGAATTGATATGACTCACAAATTCCAATTGTTGCACTCGCCACAATTTCAAGTCTTGGAATTGAAATTGATAAGAGTTGGAACCAAGGTATGAACCCTAATTCACACGTGAAAAGAGGTGTTTGTTCTGCAAAAATAAGCTCCCTCAAACCCTCTCTTAAGCAAGTATTTATACTTGCTACTTCTAGGGTTAAAAAGTGCCCAAAATTACAAGTTTGTCACTTTTAAGGTGGCTAACCCTAAATGAAAGTTACAAAGAAATAAAAGTGTCCCAAAACCAAAATACAAGTAAAATAGTTCATAAAATGAAAAATACATAAAAGAAATGCTCTTCATGATGCCGGTCTTCTATAGGATCCATCGGCCCAGCATATCGTCGGTTCAAGTCGATCCATGGATAACCCACAAGCTGAGTTTAAGTGAGTTTGTCCATTGCCCTGTAAAGCATAATAAGTATTCCTGTTGGAATATAAAATACATGAATAAGATAAAAGAGGTTAGTATATAAATAATTCCGAGGTCGATTTGCTCAAAATGGGCCCTCATCGCCAAAATTCGAAATCCTTTAGTTCTTGCCCTAATGATAGGTCTTGTCGGATTTTTATTCCTATCAACAACCCTTATCAAATTCAAATTTCTTTAGTATCCCCTTCCCCACACTTAGATTGAGGCATTGTCCCTAATTTCTTTATCATTCAAGAACGTAATGAGAAATAAAGAGATAAAAAGAAAAAAATAAAAAGAAAAGGAACTGAGACTTATCGGGATTAAATAGGTGATGGACCAATTGCATAGCTAGCAGAATGTCGATCAGGATGAACTAGCACCATCCCATTTCCTCTTAGCAGGGGTGGTCTTCTTCTTCTTGGTAAACTTCGGTTTAACTGCATAAGTCTTTTTTTGAACATCTGAATCAATCACAATGGTCTCAAAACAGGTTAGGTTCTTTAATTACACAAAGAAAATGATAAGACTTGCATTGGGTTTCTGATAGAGCCATTTTATACTCAAGCTTTATAGTATAAATTGTGTTAAATTATTATTGATTTTATAGAAATCATAAGGAAATGGTACTTTAATTCTATCATCGTGATAAATCAGGTTAAATGGAGTCAATGATGCTAATTCAAGTATTTTAGAGAAGTCATCTACAATTTGGATCAAGACAAGGAATTACACCACCGAAGGAAGCACGGTTTGAGGCACGGCCAAGGTTCAAATCGTGTTACACACTAGATAAGAAGACGGAAATGTGGACTTTGAACAGAGAGAGACACGGCTTAGGGCATGGCCGTGGTGGAAGCCGTGGGAGAAACCGTGCTTGGAGCCGTGGTGGAAGCTAGGTGTGCCAAGGAGAAGAAAGTGTGGAACATCAACCAGATGAAGGCACGGCTTGAAATCTAGCCGTAGGTGTAACCGTGGTACACACTGGACACGGATGAAGACTTGTAGACTATGCACAGATGAAGGCACGGCTTGAAATCTGGCCGTGTGTGTAACCGTAGTACACACTGGACGCGGATGAAGACTTGAAGAATATGCACAGAGGATGGCACGGCTTGACCCACGGCCGTGTGGTGGGGCGTGCCAGGCAGACGAATCTTCACTTCTCGAAATCTACTTGGAAAAGGAAAGATATTTTCGTATCTTGCTAGCAAAAGATCACATGCTATCCATCTAATAATATAAATAGAGCCAACCTTAGAGGGTTAGAGAGAACTTTTGAATCTTTGGATCTTGAAGAACCTTGGATCATCTTGGAGGCAGGGCAGGCAACTGGGTTCATCATGTCTTTACTTTTTATTTTCGTTTTGTTGATGAACATGAGTAGTTAAGCTACTTTTCTAGCCAAAGGGTCATAGATGTTTAATTTCCACGAATTGTGAGGTCTAATTGACCTGTATTTATTCTATTCTTTGCTTTTAGGTATTCATATATCTTCTGATCGTTTTGTCATTATTATCTTTGTTGATTGGTATGAATAGAGCTCTTCTACTCAATTAGCAAGTTAATATATTGTCAACTAGCACGTCAAATCCGTAATTGTTTGATTGTTCTAGTCTTAGTGACACAATAACATGTTTGGTTATAAAAGAGATGATCAAATTCATGTTATGGAGGTGTATGATCATGTTTAAATAGGTTATCTTATAATCTACTGGCATGAATTGGTGGTCTCTCTAGATTTTAATGCTATTGATAGATTAAATCCTAAGCGCTTGTCTAGGGTTGTTTAATCAATAAAAGAAATAATTCAAAGAGCTTGTCTGAGGTCATCGAGGAAGTAAGGAGAGATAGGTTGTTAGAGCTTGTTAATAACCATAACCAGTTTATCTAGAACTAAGAATAGAAAACATTTGCATCGATGATCAATTCCTAGAATTAAACTATCTTGATTCCTTTGGCTAGGCTTTTATTAATATCCGATTTTCTTACCTTGTTTTACTTTATTTTGATTCACAAACAAAACCCGCCCATTTTTCTTTTCCCTTTTATTCTCCTTGAATAGAAATAAGTTTAACCAATCTCTGTGGATTCGACCCTACTCACTACTATATGCAAATCATATAATTGTTTAGGAGTAGGTTTTATTTTTGTTGGATTCGACACCCATCAAATTTTGGCACCGTTGCCGGGGATTGGTGTCAAATTTATTTCTATTCTTGTATGACTCGTTCTTCTCAGACAGGTGAACTAACTTATAATCCGGAGATTGAGAAGACTCTAAAGAGGCTGCGACAAGAAGCTAGATCATCCCCCGGACTGAACTTAGTATCGGACTTGTCTGATTCATCCGTTGATTCTGAAAAAGTGGACGACATGGCAAATCTCGAGAGAACATTAAGGGAGTTAGCTGCACCGGATGTAAATCAACAACCACTTTGTATTCACTACCCCGAACTAGCTGTGGAATTTGAGTTGAAATCTGGGTTGATACATCTGCTACCCACCTTTCATGGTCTTGAGAATGAAGATCCTCATAAGCATTTGAAAGAGTTCCATATAGTGTGTTCTAGTATGAGGCCGCAAGGAATAACCGACGATCAAATCAAGCTACGTGCTTTTCCATTTTCTTTAAGTACTAAAGCTAAAGATTGGTTGTTTTATTTGCCTCCAGGTTCTATCACCACTTGGACAGATATGGTGAGACTCTTCTTGGACAAATTCTTCCCTGCATCCAGAGCCGCTAGTATAAGAAGAGAAATTTATGGTATAAAACAGAGGGACATCGAGACACTTCATGAGTATTGGGAGAGGTTCAAGCAATTGTGTGCAAGCTGCCCATAACATGGGATATCTGAACAACTCCTTATCCAATACTTCTACGAGGGCCTACTTCCGATGGAGAGGAAGATGATGGATGCTGCAAGTGGAGGCACCATAGTAAACAAAACCCCTGGTCAAGCTAGGGAATTGATCTCCATTATGGCTGCCAATTCGTAACAATTTGGGTATAGGCATGATACGTCTTTAAGGAAGGTAAATGAGGTAAATGTGTCTAACCTTGAACATCAAATTTCTAATCTTACCTCCCTTGTGCAGCAGCTGGCTCTTGGAAAAACGCAGCAGGTGAAGGCTTGTGGAATTTGCGCTGCTCCTAATCATCCGACCGACATGTGCCCCACATTGCAAGATGACAATCATGAACACGCCAATGCTGTAGGCGGATTTCTAGGACAACCACAGAGGAAGTATGATCCCTATTCAAATACTTACAATCCCGGATGGAGGGATCATCCTAACTTCCGATATGGCAATAACCCTCAACATGTCCAAAAATTCCAGCCTAAGCCATCATACCACGTACCCCAAGCTCCTTCCACTTCAGGTATGTCCCTTGAGGAAATTGTTAAATCACTTGCCGTTAATACAAAACAATTTCAGGATGAGACAAAGCAGAGCATCCACAACTTGGAAAATCAGGTAAGTCAACTTGCTTCTGCTGTGAATAGGTTAGAAACTCAAGGTAAGTTACCTTCTCAGACTATCACAAATCTGAAGCAAAGCATTAATGCAATTACCTTGAGGAGTAGAACAGCATTGCAGGGATCAATTAAGAAAGGACACTCATCTACTCTTGGGGAAGAGACCAAGAAAGAGATTTCGACTCCGAGCCAGCAGGGCAACCAGATTAACAAGTCTCTAGTTGAGCCATCAAAGGTCACATTAATACCACCTCCTTTCCCCTCCAAATTGGCGAAATCCAAGAATGAAGCGGAAGAAAAAGAGATTCTGGAAACTTTTCGCAAAGTCGAGGTAAATATTCCTTTCCTTGATGCAATTAAGAAAATACCGCGCTATGCTAGATTTCTCAAAGACTTATGCACTAACAAAAGGAAGCTAAAAGGTAATGAAAAGATTAGTGTGAGTGAAAATGTTTCAGCTATTATTCAGAAGAAGCTTCCTCCTAAACGCAAGGATCCAGGTATGTTTACTATTCCTTGCAAAATAGGTAATCTTGGAATCACTAAAGCCATGTGTGATTTAGGAGCTTCTATCAATGTCATGCCTTTGTCTGTTTATCAACGTTTAAATGTTGGTCCCTTGAAGGAAACGGGTGTCATTGTTCAACTTGCTGACAGGTCCAATGTTTATCCTGAGGGAGTTCTAGAGGATGTTTTAGTTCAAGTCAATAGGTTGGTTTTTCCTATTGATTTTTATGTGCTTGACATGGACGATAGTGATTCTCATACTTCATCACTGATATTATTAGGGCGACCATTCCTTAAGACTTCTAAAACAAAAATCGATGTAAATGATGGCACCCTCACTATGGAATTTGATGGTGAAGTGATTAAATTTAACATTTATGATGCCATGAAACATCCTAACGATATCTCTCCTATTTTTGTTACGGATGTTATTAACCCATCACCACGGGCACCAAGGCTGGAATCAAAATCCTTATCCGAATATTTAGCCAGGAACGTCTAGCCAAAGACGTTAAAGAAAGGCGCTTCATGGGAGGTAACCCATGTAAAAAAAAAAAAAAAGTTTTGTTTTGCATTAGTTTTGGTTTGTTTTGTTTTAGTTTAGTTTGTTTTGATTTTAGTGTAGTTTTGAACTCTTTGGATCAGCTGCAGCAAGGATACACATAATCAGATGACACTTTCCATAGCTTAAGGGGAAAACTCCAATACCAGGGAAGTACCAGTATTTCCTTTCTCTTATTCTCTAATGTTCCTTGAGTTGTTAATTCCTTTTCAATTATGCTAAATTAGGAACAGTGAGGACACTGTTCAAGCTAAGTGTGGGGGAGAGGATAATAAAATATAGAGAATAGAGAACTAACTTATACTTTGAATGTTTGTCCTTAAGCAATTTTAAGCTAAATTTTTTTCAAAATTATCATGAAATCTAGAGATTGTACTAAATGTTGTAATAAGCATCTACAAAATGTGAAATTGACTTGTTCAAATGTTTTACTCACCCACTGCTGTGATTAGAATACATGGTTAAAATTAAGTAGTGAAATCTTTAAGAAACAAATTTACCTTGTATTTAGCTTTAGAATTGGAAGTCTAAGAGTAAGTTGAGTCCCTAAGTGAAAAATAAACAAGTTTACTTCTAGGTTATATTAGCTACTGTATACTCTTTGAAGTTATTTGTAAAGCAATCATAACACTTAAAAAAAAAAATGGAATCAAGTATAGCCATTACTCCAATGATTCAACTAATTGAGTTAAGAGTATTCAAACTTGAATGTTAGAGTGAGGAAGAGTTCATAGGGGTATCTTAAAACCCGGTCACTTGAGTGATGAGCTCGGGATGTTGCCGACTCAATAAACTCATTATAACGATAAAGGTGAAAAAGGCAAAAGTTCATGAAAAGAAGCGGGCAAAAACCCGTCAAAATAGATACTTAAATAAATCAAAAGAACATGAATGTGAACTTTCATTAAATAAAACAAAGATGTATAAAAGGGAGAATATCTAGCAAAGAGCTTATACCATATGCTTTTACTTTATACTGCAAGGATTATATGTTTGATAATATCTAATGAAGTTTAATTGGGTGTTTTTCCTTAGTGGATTAAGTATTTACTTTTGGAATAAAAATTCTTTTGCTAAACATGAGGATTAAAGTTTGTTTTGTTTAGATTAGCTATTGAATTTTGTCTATAGTAATTTGATCACAGGAAACCAGTTTAGTTGAAGTAGTAGACATTAAATTACAAGTCATGAATTACAAATGAATAGATGCTTGGAATGATGAAAAGAAAGTTTGTATAATCTATGACAGATTTCTCAATTGATTTGATGCAATTGCTTGAGGACAAGCAAGAGTTTAAGTGTGGGGGAATTTGATAGAGCCATTTTATACTTAAGCTTTATAGTATAAATTGTGTTAAATTATTATTGATTTTATAGAAATCATAAGGAAATGGTACTTTAATTCTATCATCGTGATAAATCAGGTTAAATGGAGTCAAGGATGCTAATTCAAGTATTTTAGAGAAGTCATCTACAATTTGGATCAAGACAAGGAATTACACCACCGGAGGAAGCACGGTTTGAGGCACGGCCAAGGTTCAAACCGTGTTACTCACTGGACAAGAAGACGGAAATGTGGACATTGAACAGAGAGAGACACGGCTTAGGGCACGGCCGTGGTGGAAGCTAGGTGTGCCAAGGAAAAGAAAGTGTGGAACATCAACTAGATGAAGGCACGGCTTGAAATCTAGTCGTGGGTGTAACCGTGGTACACACTGGACACGGATGAAGACTTGTAGATTATGCACAGATGAAGGCACGGCTTGAAATCTGGCCGTGTGTGTAACCGTGGTACACACTAGACGCGGATGAAGACTTGAAGAATATGCACAGAGGATGGCACGGCTTGACCCACGGCCGTGTGGTGGGGCGTGCCAGGCAGACGAATCTTCACTTCTCGAAATCTACTTGGAAAAGGAAAGATATTTTCGTATCTTGCTAGCAAAAGATCACATGCTATCCATCTAATAATATAAATAGAGCCAACCCTAGAGGGTTAGAGAGAACTTTTGAATCTTTGGATCTTAAAGAACCTTGGATCATCTTGGAGGCAGGGCAGGCAACCGGGTTCATCATATCTTTACTTTTTATTTTCGTTTTGTTGATGAACATGAGTAGCTAAGCTACTTTTCTAGCCAAAGGGTCATAGATGTTTAATTCTCCACGAATTGTGAGGTCTAATTGACTTGTATTTATTCTATTCTTTGCTTTCGGGTATTCATATATCTTCTGATCGTTTTGTCATTATTATCTTTGTTGATTGGTATGAATAGAGCTCTTCTACTCAATTAGCAAGTTAATATATTGTCAACTAGCACGTCAAATCCGTAATTGTTTGATTGTTCTAGTCTTAGTGATGCAATAACATGTTTGGTTATAAAAGAGATGATCGAATTCATGTTATGGAGGTGTATGATCATGTTTAAATAGGTTATCTTATAATCTACTGGCATGAATTGGTGGTCTCTCTAGATTTTAATGCTATTGATAGATTAAATCCTAAGCGCATGTCTAGGGTTGTTTAATCAATAAGAGAAATAATTCAAAGCGCTTGTCTGAGGTTATCGAGGAAGTAAGGAGAGATAGGTTGTTAGAGCTTGTTAATAACCATAACCAGTTTATCTAGAACTAAGAATAGAAAACATTTGCATCGATGATCAATTCCTAGAATTAAACTATCTTGATTCCTTTGGCTAGGCTTTTATTAATATCCGATTTTCTTACCTTGTTTTACTTTATTTTGATTCACAAACAAACCACCCCCCCCATTTTTCTTTTCCCTTTTATTCTCCTTGAATAGAAATAAGTTTAACCAATCTCTGTGGATTCGACCCTACTCACCACTATATGCAAATCATATAATTGTCTAGGAGTAAGTTTTATTTTTGTTGGATTCGACACCCATCAGTTTCCGAAACAAGGAGGAAAATAGAACAGTTGAGATACACAACCAAGGTACACGATCGTATACCTAGTTGTGTATCTACCCATCTCATAAATGCACAAATTACCATAGGAACACTCAAAATCAGGTCTTGTGGCTTTAGTATATTATCAATCTACCTTCCTGAAGGCAAAAAATGTAACTACAACACACCAAAGCATCCTTAAACGATAAAGTTCGAATCTTGATTCTAAGAAGCTAGGTGCGATAGTTTAGTGATCATAAAAAAATGGCCTCATAACTTGGTTTCAAAGAAGAAGATTGGGAAAGAAACATAACAACATTGTTCCAGAAACCCACAAAATCAAAGTCCCAAATATTCATGTTCAAACCCTAACTGTCGATTCACTTGTTTGGCAACCACTCATGACATTAATCATACATGCATTCATGTGAGTTCAAAATATCTACAGATCTATCAACAATCGACTTCCAAAATGCGAAATCACTCATCATACCATATCATAGATGCAAGCATGTATGGTAGTCGTAAAAGAAAACCGAGCAACAACTGTATTGCAATAAGTATTGAAGAAGAAGAAGAGAAAACTTTCTTCCTTGAGTCCTTGAAACAGAAGAAATTTATGGTGTGGAAAGAACAACCACGGTATGGAGGAGTAAAGTGGGAGTGAGTGGGTCAAATACACGAAATGGAGATGGGTCGTATAAATGGCAGAGTGAAGTGAGGAGTCCTTTTATAGTACGAGCAGAAAAAATAGATACACGACCAAGTACACGGTTATGTACTTTGGATTCCTTTTTGTGGGTTAGATACACGACTAGGTACACGAGTGTGTACCTTGTTCGTATATCGTGGGAGAGCATTCTGTGGGTTAGATATACGACCAGGTACACGAGCGTAAAACCTTATTCGTGTATCGTGGGAGAGCATTCTGTGGGTTAGATACAAAAACTAGGTACACGAGCGTGTACCTTGTTCGTGTATCATGGGAGTGCATTCTGTGAGTCAAATACACGACCAGGTACTCGAGCGTGTACCTTGTTCGTGTATATAGAGGTGGTGTTCTGTGGGTTAGATACACGACCAGGTACACGAGCGTGTACTTTGTTCGTGTATCGAATTGTGCCTTCTGTGGGTCAGATACATGACCAGGTACTCGAGCGTGTACCTGATTCGTGTATCTCTGATATGTACACAATGAGCATATTTTGAAGTGGCACGGGAGGGCACACAATGATGTATTCTCCTTTTTATTGCAAAGTCAATTTAAACACCCTTTGGCATGTGTGAGAAACCGGATACACCATTAGTGTACCCGGTTGTGCAAATCAAAGTACATACCTGTCATCACCTCATCTTGCACTCCCTTAAAAAGGTCTCCCATCCTAAATTTTCCCACACTTAGAGCTTAAAAGAAGCTCTATTAAGCTGACTTTCATAGAATCCAAACTTGGTTAGCCCCTTTATAGCTTGCTATCCTGCAAAAGTTACTCTAAAACAATGGGTGATAATAAAGAAAGTAAAGAGTAAAGAAGAAAACTTACCAAAACAACATGGGTTGCCTCCCAAGAAGCGCTGTTGTTTAACGTCGTTAGCTCGATGTAATGAACCGGTGGAGCTCAAATGGAGATGAGAATAAGGTTCAGCTCCTTTTCTTCCAAAACTGTTTGGTCCCCAAAGTAATGCTTAAGCCTTTGACCATTCACTTTGAAAATGCCTTTCTCCGGGTGTTCCAACTCACTGTGCCGTAGGGAAAAACCTTTTTTACCCGGAATGGACCGGACCATCTTGACTTAAGCTTCCTAGAGAACAATTTCAACCTAGAGTTGAAAAGTAATACAAAGTCCCCTTCTAAACTGTCCATTCCGTGGTAGCCGAGCATCATGAAACTTCTTGGCTTTCTCTTTGTATATATATGAATTGTCATATGCGATGAGCCTCCATTCATCTAGCTCATTAAGTTGCATCCTTCGATGTGCTCCAGACCAGCTGAGATCTAAATGGCAGATTTAATCGCCCAAATGCCTTGTGCTGAATCTCAATTAGTAAATGGCAAGCTTCCCGTAGACCAATCGATATGGAGTAGTATCAAGGGGGGTTTTATAAGCTGTCCGATATGCCCACAAAGCATCTTCTAACTTCTCGGCCCCCGTCTCTTTATGGTGAGACACGAACTTCATTAAGATTTCACTTTTGTCCCCGTTTGAAACCTCCACTTGCCCCACTAGTTTGGGGGTGATACGGCATAGCAAGACGGTGGTTACCCCATATCGCTTAGAATCTTTTCAATTGCGAATTATAGAAGTGTGTACCTCTGTCACTTTTGAGTGCCCATGTGACCCCGAATCTACAGAAAAAGCTTCTTCAAGAATTTAACAACCACCGGGAGTCATTAGTCAACAAGGCTTGTGCTTCTACCCATTTAGAGACGTAATCCACAGCTACCAATATGTATTTATTTCCGAAGGAAGGAGGAAAGGGCCCCATAAAGTTGATGCCCCACACATCGAATACTTCACACTCTAATATGTAGTGTTGTGGCATTTCATTGCTTTTTGATATGTTACCATCCCTCTGGCATCGGTCACATCGAGCTATATATCTCTGAACATCCCTAAACAATGACGGCCAGTAAAATCCTGGGTTCCAATACTTTGTGCGCCGCCTATTTGGGACTATGATGTCCTCCCGTTGGGCCCCTTGACGGTGGAATAAGATTTTCCATCCTTCTTCATGGGAAACACACCTTCGAATCATCTGATTAGCACAAATTCTGAATAAATGTGGATCCTCCTAGTAGTAGTGCTTCAATTTGGTGAAAAATTTCTTCTTCTACTGCTTGTTTATATCCTTAGGAAGGGCCCTTGCCACAAGGTAATTGGCAATATCAACAAACCATGGGATGTTTATCATCTTTAAGGGTTTTGATGGCATAAAATCGTTCCTAAAGGGAACTCATCGTTTCTCAACTTCGTTGGGCCCTTTCCCTAAACGGGATTCTCCAAACAAAAAAGGTTTGGGGGGCCCAGTTTAGTTTTTTCGGCCCCCCTTTTTATCTCTTATCTCAAATCAAACTCTTGAAGAAGAAAAAAAACCCATCGAATGAGGTGTAGTTTTCCACCCCTATTTTGTCAGCAAGAATTTCAAGGCGGAATGATCTGTGTATACATGACCTTAGATAAGATGAGTTTGGGTCTGAACTTATAAAAGGCAAAGACAACTGCCACAACTCTTTCTCAGGTTGTATATTTTCTTATCGGGAGTGAGTGTTTTGCTAGCAAAATAAATGGGTTAAAGAAATTTGCCCCTTTCCCGCTGACCAGAACAGCACCCACAACCGAGTCACTAGCATCACACAAAATCTAAAAGGGGAACGCCCCCATTTTGGGGTGACCATGATGGGTGCAGTGATGAGTTTTTCCCTTGAGGAGTTCAAATGCATCAATGCATTCCTGGTTGAAGTAAAAGGAGGAAACCCCTTCCCAAGATTTTGCCATCGGCCTAGAAATTTTTTAAAAAATCTTTAATGAATCGTCGATAAAACCCCCGCAGGGGCTAAGAAAATTCGTATTGCCTTAACTGAAGATGGGGGGGGCAATTTAAAAATTTTGTTTTCGATCTTTGCCCCCTCCACTTCTATCCCTTTTCCCTTGGAGATTTTATGACCCAAAAAAACCCCCTTCTTTTCCCAAAAAATTTGAAAACTTTTTCCCAATTTGGACCAGGTTAGTGTCTTCACAACGTTAAAAACATAACTAAAGATGGTGTAGACACTCTCAAAAAAATTTCCCAAAAAAACCCCAAAAAAAAAAAACCATTAACTTCCATCTTGTCCCCTACCATATCCTCAAAAATAGCCATCATGCACCCGCTGAAAGGTGGCTGGAGCGTTAGATAATCCAAAAGGCTTTAACGTCGATAAGCGAAGGTCCCAAAAGGGCATGGGGAATTCGTCTTTTCCTGGTCTTGGGGTGCATAGGAATCTGAAAATATCTAGACACCCCATTGAGGAAACGAAATTTATCCCTGCCCCAGCAAAACCTTTTAAAGCTTTTGGGGTCTAAAAAAGGGAAAGGGGGAAAAAATGATCCTTTTGATTTACACATTTAGTTTGGGGAAAACTATACAAACTCTCCATCTAGTGACAGTTTTTTTTTCGGGATGTTTTTTCTTTTTTCATTGGGTACCACGTCTTCCCCGCCTTTTTTGAAACTACCCCCGAATGGGGCCCCACCCAAACTATCAGAAAAACGGGTAGAAAACATTCCTACATCAAGCAATTTGATGACTTCCCTTTTTTTTAACATCCTCATATTTGGATTAAAATCGGCGGGGCGGTTGAAAACCCCTAGCTTGACACAATCTTCCCAAACCAAAAAATTTTTTGTGGGACAAAAAGATGGGCTAATCCCCCTTTATTCTGAAATTTTTCCCTGCAATTGCTTTTTGGTTGCCCCAGGACATGCAATAACCCCTTTTCCCCGAACTCGATCTAATTTGACGCAATTTTTGACTGGAAGTTTAGAATCTTCTTCCAAAAATGCATATTGAAGGTAGTCTAGTAGTTTTTCAATTCAGCTCAGGTGGGGTTTCCCCCCTTGAAGGTTTCGATCCGAAGGGTGGTCTATTCGTACCTTTAAAGCTTCTTTTTTTCTCTCAACTCCCGGATTTTCACTAGGCTAATTGCAACTGCTCTAAAATTTCCATATTTTTTTAGGGTTCCCCCTTTTCCCCATTTCAAAAATAATTCCATTGCTCACCAATCAATAGGTCTTGAAAAAGAATCCAAAAAATTTCGAAGTCGAGGTAGTCGATTGCATAGCATGTATCATCAAGGTGCCCGGCTTTATTTAAGGTTGTCAGGCTTTTTTACTATGACCTCTTCATTTCCCCCCTCTCAACCCAAATTCCCCCTCCCCAAATCAGTTATGGCTCTAGTAGTAGCCAAAAATGGCCTCCCCCAAATAAGAGGGACCCTACAAACCGCTTCCATTCAAGGATGATGAAATCCGCCGGGAAGAAAGAAGTCCTAAAACCTTCACTAAATACATTTTCAACAAACCTCCTCGGGAATTTGACTGATCGTTTTGGCTAACTGAAGACTCATTTTGGTTTTTTCGGCTCTCCAAAAACCCAATTTCTGGGAAAATCTCGTTGGCATCAAATTTTAAAGCTGGTCCCAAATTAAACTAAGCTCTTTTTTCAGATAAATTCCCTATTAGGTAAGGGTGGTAAAGCTCCCAGGATCTTTTAATTTTTTTTTTGGGAGTTTTTTTCCGAAAATTTCAGCAGAGCATTCTCCTCCTAAAGTTACAGTGGAGAACTCTTCATGCTTCCTTTTGTTCGATAGCAACTCTTTAAAAAAATTTTTTCATATCGTGGGATTTGTGAAAAATGCCTCAACCAATTGGGAAAGGTTTGTTTTGAAATTGCTTGAATTTCTCTAAAAATCTGCTATAGTGGGTCATCGTTCTGTCCTTCTTAAGTCGTGCTGGATAAGGAGCAATGGGGTTGTATTTTGGGGGTTAATGGAGGTGGGTGTTTTTTCTTTAGGTGATTTTTTTTGAAAGCTTTTCCCCCTTTTTTGAGAACTACTTGTTCTTTTGCTGGTTTAAATCACCGACCTCTTCTTCTTTAAAACCCTTTTGGTTTTAGTTCCTTACCACTTCGTAATGTGGGCAGCTTTTTAAAATGTTTTTCTAGGGTTGGTTTCCCTTTTTTTTCGGTAGTGAACCTTGAGATCTCTCTGACAAAAGCTTTGGGGCAAAATTAAAAACCCACCTAGTTTTCAAGATTGTGTATTGATGCCTCATGATTCCTCAGAGCCGAGTCTTGATTTTTTAGAATAAAATCAAAGGGAAATTTTTGTCTTTTCTTCTGAATCCTTGATAAATTTTTGTGGGGGAGATTTTTAATTTGGCGGTTTGGAACCCCTGGACCATTGGCCTCTGAAAAACCTGGTGGGGGTTTCCGGATTCCCCTTTTGAATATTACTTTTTTGTTAGCCCAAAAGAAAAATTTGGGGGGGTTTCTCCATCCGGGGTTATAAGAAATTGTTTATGGATTTTTCGGGGGCCGAATTGGGTTTCCCAAAAAATTCCACTTGCTCTGTTTGCCCTTCCTCACCACCTGATTTTTCCCCAAAAAAGCCAGCTGATGTTGTGAAACAGCCAGCCCTCAATCTTTCTAGTTAAACCCCTCAATTTTGGGGACAGATAGAAGTAGCCAAAAACCATTTCCAAAAATCCCTGCCACCTTTTTTTCTTCCCTCCTACCATGGGGACCATTCAAAATTTTTTTGGGGCCCATGTCTTCAAAAAAAAAGTAAAAATTTTCTTCAGGAGTTTTAGGGGTTTAAGGGGCCCCCCAAATGCGACACCCTACTTTTTTTTTTTGGGTTCTCATTTGATAGTTAACCCATTATAAAAAATCTAAACAAGAACCATTTTGGGGAAACCCAGGGTGTGGGAAATTTTCCCCGCTTGAGCCCCTTAAATCTCCCCAGGTTTCATACAACGTCCCATTTTCAAAACCAATGATAAGATTGAATTTTCAGCTCGAAGTTTACGGTCTTTGAAAGAGGGAAGAATTTGTCCATAAATTCTTAATCAGACCTTGCCATGTAGTAATGAATTTTCCTTTCGGTAAAAAATTTCACCCACTACTTACCTTCCCTTTTTAAAAGAGAATGGGAAGACCAAAGGGCGGATCACATCATCACTAACTCCATTAAATTGAAGGTATCGCATTTTCTCTAGAAAGAGTTAGATATGCGCATTTAGATCTTCATCCTGTAAACCATAAAATTGATTATATTGGGCCCCCCTTTGAATCCCCGGTGCTTAATTTTTAAAAATTATTTGCCTCCACCCCCGGGGGGACTATGCAAGAGCAAAAGGCCTATAAAGGGTTTGGCCAGGCAAAATCAGAATTGGTTCTTTTTTGGGTTTTTTAAACCCGGGCCCATATCTATTTCAACCTTTTTATGTTTTCGGGGGATCCACAATAACATTTCCTTGATTCACTCTTGAGCACAATTATTGACTTGATCCCCCAAATTCTTCCTTTCATTTATTCTCCTTAAATTTCCAAAAGATGTTTACTCGTTTTAGTGTTTCTTTTTCCCGATAACGACGAATAATTTTCCCCTGGCTCCCAAAATTAAAAACAACAAGTTTTCCCTTGGGGCGACCCTTTTGGTCAAAAAATTGGGAAATGTAATAAAAAAAAAAAATTTTGGGGGGCTCCAAATTCCCAAGAAGAAAAGGGGGAAAAAAAAATAAGAAAGAAAATTTAAAATTTGGTTTTAAATTTTTAAAAAATAAAGAGTGTTTCTAAAAATTTGGGGTATCCCCGGCAAAAGGCGGGCCAAAAAAATTGATCGTTGCCAATCGTTAAATTTTAAAACTTGAAAATTTTTGTTCTTTAAAATTACTATGAAGCAAAAAAGGCAAGCACACCTATCGTAGCGTAATTTTGCGAGTAAGCACAAGGGCCCTCCCTTAGAGATAAAACCAACTACTAGTACTAACCCCCCTTCCTATTATCTTTTAAAACCCCCAATTAAATATTTGGTTGAAACTTTAAATTTCTCCCAAACTTAAAACTAATAACTCAAATAACAACAAAGGTTCAGAAAAAATTTTTCAAAATTAAAAAAAAACAACCTAGATCTTATTTCTACCCTTCTCTATCATGTAAAATTTATTAGATTTATGAAGTTGGGGTAAAAATTTACTTTTTAACTGTCGAATTCTCTAAAACAAGTTAACTACTTTCCCCAAGTATATTAACCTATCTAATCCTAGGGTTTTTAAATAGGGGTCTCTCCTTAGTTAATAGGGAACCCCAGAATTGCATAAAGCACATGAATTCCCCAAGTAAATAATTTGATGGGGGAAAAGAAGACTCTTGTTTCCTATCTCTAGAAGAAAAAACAAAAACTCCCTCAATTGCATTAAATCTAATGGTAAGAGCAATTTTTTCAATTAACTAATAGGGTATCAAAGCATAAATTCATATTCTGGGGTCTATGAATCCCAAGGAACAATTGAAGGGCAGTAATTAATCAAAAAAGAAAGTAACAACTTGCATTAAAAACCCCAAAACTTCATCATATGGGCAGAGAAGTTTTTGAATAAAATTTAGATTTAGAGTCTACTCCCCTTTTCCCCCAAAGGACAAACGAAATTTCAAAATTAAATGGAAGAATAAATAAAAAATTCCCTAGTCACAACCCTTAAAGATTTGAATCTTCTTTTTCCTTGGGTCTTCAAAACCTTTCCCTTTGGAAAATTTTTAGAATCTTTTTTTCCCCTCCTGTTATGAGAGTCCCCGGGGCAAGTACAAAATTTCCCTAACCCCTTTTTTCAAGGGAAAAATAACGGGCTATTTATACTGTACTTGGGTTTTTTTAAAAATTTTTCGACGGGTACACAAGTAGTGTAAACTCATGCTTTCTTCCAAGTGTCCTTATGTGAATATTTCACGGCAAGTACATGGGAGTGTACATTTGGTCGTGTATTTGAAAACATCGTTGAACAGCAGCAAAACTTAGATACAAAAGCAAAGTGCATGGCGTGTACTTTCTAGACATCCACTTCAGTATACACAAGCAAACTACATGGGTGTGTATCTCGCTTTTGTACTTTCCAGAATTCTTTTTTCACATGTATTGTATCCAATTCCTTCCAAACTTGATCCGACTCTTCAAAACTCGCTCCAAAATACTCTAGAAGATCCTGAAATTAACATTCATTTCCATTAAGCATCCTTTCTTCAACAAAACATCTAAAAAATTTAATAATAAAGCACAATTTCATTACTCTACATAAGGGTATTTTGCGAATTATCAACTAACTCCTTTAGATTTATCACCTCTGCCTATTTCTGAGTATGTTAATCTAGATGGCAAGAAAGAAAGCGAATTTATTAAACAGATCCATGAGAAGGCAAGGCTAAACATTGAGCGAAGAATAGAGCAGTATGTGAAAACAAGCCAAAAAAGGGTCGTCGACAAGGTGTCTTTGAACCTAGAGACTGGGTTTGGGTTCACATGCGCAAAAGAGGGGGTTTCCCGTGCAGTGTTGATCTAAACTACTTCTCAGAGGCGATGGAACATTTCAAATTCTTTAGCGCATCAATGATAATGCATACAAGATAGATTTACCCCGGTGAGTATCAAGTAAGTGCAATATTTAATGTTACTGATTTGAGTCCTTTGATGCAGGCGATGATTTGAGGACAAATCCTTTTCAAGGGAGGGAATGATGAGAGCCATGATGGGATCCAAGCTAGAAGATGGAATGGGATCCTCTTGAAGTGCCACCTGGACCGATCACAAGAACTCGAGCAAAACGATTCAAGGAAGCACTTAACGGGTTGATAAAGGATGTCCACGAAGCCGGAAAGGATTGGAGCAATCATGAAGTTGGAAAGGATTGGAACACCATAGGATGCCCTTGCTCTTGTACAAGTCATAACGGATACGGGTTGAAGAGGGCGTGTCTTTACAAGGCAAAGGCCGTTTTAGGAGTCTGGAGGTTACATAGAATCATACACGGTTCAAAGGCCACGACCGTGTATGTTTTCAAGAAATTTTCCCTAGAAAGATACACACTAGAGTACACGACGTGTTTTCTCTCCAACGCCGGCTCTAAGGCCGCCGGCCTTTAAGTCATTGTTTTGTTATTTTTATCAATTAATGATGTTATGTCGTTTTGGGCCTTTTTTGTTACGAATTGTAAACCCTAATTTAAAGTTCCTAGGGTTTAGATACAATAAGAATATCAACATACAAGTTTGAAAACACTTTTGAGAGAATTCCTCTCTTTGTTTCTTTAAAGAACTACTCTAGAACTTACGGATTTTCTTCTATGGCGTTCATCCCGACTTTTCAATCGATCTTTCATCCCGATTGTGGTGTCTACATAATATACCCAGGTTCTTGTCTCACTTTATAGGCAATGGTTGCGGTTTCCACTCGTTTGTTTGGCATCTTGGGTAGCAATTCCGAACATATTGGTATTGGTGTTTCGTCACACATTGGCGTGGTTCGTATCAATTTGTTAAGGCAGTAATTAGGGATTTTAGAAGAATAATTGAGGTCATTGCTTACATCACAAAATAGTTATTAATGTAGTTAAGAGCACATTTAATTTTCTTTGGTAGTGGGTTGTTAATGGGAATGTGGATGGTTTTTTTTTTTTTTTTTCTTATTAATTAGCCTTGGGAAATCTATTTAAAAAGGCGTCAAAAGTTGTGTTGAGGAGCATGGACGAATTTTTCAATTGAAGAGTCATTTCTCGTATCTGTTCTTTTTGAACAAGTAGCCGGGGTTTTCATCTTATGGGTTCAAGCTCGGTTTATATTATTGGGGTTTTTGTCTCTTATAGGCAACGAGTCAATAATTTATTTTTTTTTTTTCTTCTATTTATTACATATTACCAATTCTTGTCTCCTTAGACAAGGGTCAGTAATTTTTTTTTATCCAAAATTGGAAAATTTAGGCGGTTCAAGATATTGATTTTTGTTGTTGGGTCTCACAACTCCCAAATTTGTTGGATTTGCAAAACATTCCTAGAAGTCATTTTCTCTTATTTGTGTTGGGGGGAACTCTGTCACTTTCCCTAACAGGTTCACCTACTCCCTTTGGTCCACCTGACTAACCATCAGCTCCTATAGGCCTAGTTTAGCATTGGGCCTACTACTAGTAACCCTAAATAGATTAGATCGCCTCTACCTTTCCACTTTCAAGGCTAATTAGATAGCTTCATCAGGTGTACTGTATCTTTGTAGCTTAACTACACATGCAATCTCATATTTAACCCAGATACAAAGCGTGCTAGGGTTTCTCTTTAAGGCTCTATTAACCCACATCTAATCATCAGGGTTTCAAATTCCTAAAAACAAAATCATCTACTGTTTTGCCTCCTTTTGATGACGCATAAATAGTTCCTGCCTATAAAGTTCAATAATGAACCCCTTCCTCAAAACCCTTTTCATATCTCTCCAGGCATGAATTTCGCCTCTCCATCCTTTCGCCTGCTGATCACCAAATTTTTCCACCACAAAGCGGCATACCCTATGAATTCAACAGCAGCAAGTTGAACTTGGGTGTTTTCATCTATCTCATAACATTCGAAAAGGCCCTCAACCTTATCCTCCCAGTCTAGATAGTCATTTGCTGAACCTCTACCATTAAAGGAAAGCATCTGTCGCTTCACATACTTTAAGCCCCTAAGTGGCTTGAAATCCCTGTTTGGGTCAGGATTGACCCCAAAGTTATCATCCCTCTCCTCCCTATAGGGATGATGATCTCCTCCCATTCTTTTCCCACGTTTCCTCCTCCTACTGCTCCCTCTGTCTGGATGTTTTGTGGAGCTACTCTTGGTGGTGCTTGAGGATTTGCCACTGGTGGTTGTGGCATTGTCATCCTATTTAATCCTTATTCTAGTGTAGCAAAAATGCTAGCAAGGTCCTAAAGTTGTTCTTCCAAGGTTCTTCTACTTGCAGTTTGATAACCCTGTCCTCCACCAACCTGGCTTTTTTGGCCTCATTGCCAATCCCCCCATTTACATTGTCATTTGACATGCTTGTAGATGTGATTTGTTGAAGTATAATCTCACAATTTGCAACACACTCCCTTTACAACACCACGTTACAATAGCACTTTTAGATAACAACACACACACACGCTTGTACACCCCATTTAAAAATCACCCCAAAAAAATAAAAACTTCTTGAACTTCAAGTATAGTCAAAAAAATGATGCACAAAAAAAAT
>JBBMOL010001032.1:0-52155 GCA_037954665.1 Laguncularia racemosa | reverse complement strand
GTCACAGCATACACTTCTTTAATATACCAAAACCAACAATCTAAAAATAAGTTTTATGGAATCAAATCCCAGACTTATCATTAAGGCAAGAACTAAAGGATTTCGAATCTTGGCGATGAAGACCCATTTTGAGCAAATCGACTCTGGAATTATTCATTTACTAAACCTCTTTTATCTTATTCATGTATTTTATATTCCAACAGGAATACTTATCATGCTTTATAGGGCAATGGACAAACTCCCTTAGACTCAGCTTGTGGGTTATCCATGGACTGACCTAAACCGGCGATGAGTTGAGCCGATGGATCCTATAGAAGACCGGCATCATGAAGACCATTTATTTTATATATTTCTTCTTTTATGAAACTATTTTAGTTGTATTTTGGTTTTGGGACACTTTTATTTCCTTGTAATTTTCATTTAGGGTTAGCCACCTTAAAGTGACAAACTTGTAATTTTGAGCACTTTTTAACCCTAGGAGTAGCAAGTATAAATACTTGCTTAAGAGAGGGTTTGAGGAGGCTTATTTTTGTAGAACAAACACTTCACATTTCATGAGAGGGCTTAGGGTTTCCTAATTCCAAAATTCTCTTATCAATTTCAATCCCAAGAAGTTGGAATTGTGGCGAGTGCAATAAAGAGAAATTGTGAGTAATATCGTTTCATCTTTGTTGTTGTTCATTTCTTCTCTAGTGAGTCATATCTAGGGTTGATTTGAATCTTTCTTGGACTTATTAGTGATTTTAATTCATGGATAATCATCTTGTAAAGGTTGATTGTTCATTGAGATTGAATGCTTCTTAGTGATTGGCGTGAATTGGCATTATTGGAAGGATTTGAGATCACGGTTTTGTGCTTGTCTTTATTGCTTCCTTAGATGATTTTACGTGAACTTCATGTTCTCTTGTGGTATTTGGTTAATATATCATTAGAGATTACAATTGAATCATTTGAACAACAATTTCCATCAAAATCTACAAAGTGTGCACGTGAAATTGCCCTCAAGTGAATCGGTTTGTGTTTTGTGAATTGAGGTGTTTCCTTGATTCTTTTGATTGTGCTCAATGCTTGGAATTTAGGACATCATATTTTGGTATCGATAGCTATATCATATTTGGATTTAAGATTTGAACACATCCTAATTGAGAACATTGGTTTATAACATTGGAAATTGACGCCATTATTCAAGAGATTAAGACTAGTTTGATTGACATTGTTTGATTGTCTTTCAAATTGGTTTTGTATGTGCTTAATCTTGGTTTTAGGCACATCATCTTTTTGGTATCAGAGCACATTTTGAGATAAGGGAATTGGTTTTATTTGATTTCGTGGAGTTAATCATCAATTAGGGTGATTTAGTGAAAACCGCAAATTGTGTTGTTGTTGTTGTTTTGAGATTACGAAATTACCTTGGCTTGGAATTTAATTTGCTGTTTGTTGGAGTTGGATTGGGAAGGTTGTTGTATCATTTTATGATCAATAATTTTCGTGGAAGGGCAGAAGTATAAAGTGTTGTTTAATTCAAAAATTTTGGAACTTGCAAAACTTACCAAAATCCTTGTCGTAGGCTTGTTGTGGCATGAAGGAGGATGTGTTAGTTGTTGTTGTGACTTCCATTGTGTAATTGTGAATTAGAGGAGTACAATTTGCAGATTGCATTGAGTTTTAATTAGTAAGGAATTGTTTGAATTCAAACATATGCAATTAAGTTGTGGGAGTTAATGATTGCTATTTGAATTTGAATTCATTACTTACCAATTGAAGTAGGCTTGCAATTAGTGAATTGGTTTGAATTTCAAATTTGAGTTGCTGCCCATTTTGTTTTAAAGTTGCGGTTAGAATTGTGGAAAGTGGAGTACATCTTGTTAATATTGCCGTGGAAGTAGAGTGTATTTGTTGTTGTAGTCATTTGTTATCATTGTTGTGGAAGTGGAGTGCATTTTGTGTTGTTGCCGTGGAGTTATTGGTGGAGCGAGTGCAACGTGATTAGGTGTGTGTGGTGGTGCAAATTTGTGGAGTTTTGTGTAGTGTAAGGTGCTGCCACATTGTGGTTATTTGAAGTGTGAAATCAAGGCAAGAATAAGGAAAGTGAGTAGTAGAATTTTAAAATTCAAACAAGTCATTAAAGTGTGAAAGTAATTTAAACTAGTTACTTAAACACTTGTAGTTGAATTTAATTCTATCTACTTGAAAGTAGTTGAGTGTACTTCACTTGTAGCTTGGTTGTGTGCTTGAACCGTGGAGTGTGAAGATAATTATTGTGTTGTTAGGTTTGAACACAATCATGTCTAGTGAAATGTTTCATTATGCCAATGCATTACGCCGGACATTGACTACATTTACTACTAAGGATGATGAACAAAGGGAAAACTTGTTCTATACTTCTTGTAGGGTATAAGGAAAATTTATGTGTCCTTATAGTTGATGGTGGTAGTTGTACCAATGTGGTAACAGCATCAATGGTATCGAAACTAAAACTTGCTATTACTCCACATCCTAAACCGTATACATTGCATTGGCTTAATGATCAGGGGAGTTTGCATATAACCCAAAGAGCTAGGGTTACCATTTAGTGTAGGGGATAAATACTTTGATGAGATTGATTGTGATATTGTGCCTATGTGTACATCCCATATATTGCTTGGCAGGCCTTGGTTATATGACAGATAGGGTTTTACATGATGGCTTCAGGAATACTTACGTATTCCAGAAGGAGGGAAAACGAATTATTCTAAATCTGATGTCGTCTTCAGAGGTTCAAAGGGTTCAGCAACAAATCAGTAGACCATCAGTGGGCCATGAGCAGTCGAACAAACCTTTAGAGCACAAAATTTATCAGACACAGATGTGCCACACTTTAGAGCATCTTGATGATCATAGTCAGACGAGTAGACTACTAAAGAGCCAAAACTGTTCAGAGACAATTATGTTCACCTTCAAAGGTTTTAAAGGGTAATGAGCAATTGGGCCAACCATTAGAAGACGATGAGGATCAGTATCATATAGATGAGTTAAAAAAAGAGGAAACAAAATCAATGGAATGGGTTGAGACAGGGGAGGACATCAGTAGATAATGAGTCCTTGTTTGTGTTGCAGATGAGATACATCCTAGAAATGGAGGAGAGAAAACAATCACCTACTATGGTATTTCAGATATTGGGATTTTGTAGAGATATTTCTTCAGATGGATTGCTTTTAGAAAATAGAGTCTCTACTACATTTGATCTGCCAGATTTGAGGACAAATCTTTTTGAGGCTCGAGGAGATAATAGGAATCAAAATCCGACAAGAACTAAAGGATTTCGAATCTTGGCGACGAAGACCCATTTTGAGCAAATCGACCTGAAATTATTCATTACTAACCTCTTTTATCTTATTCATGTATTTTATATTCAAACAGGAATACTTATCATGCTTTACAGGGCAATGGACAAACTCCCTCAGACTCAGCTTGTGGGTTATCCATAGACGACCTAAACCGACGATGAGCTGACCCGATGGATCCTATAGAAGACCGGCATCATGAAGACCATTTATTTTATATATTTCTTCTTTTATGAACTATTTTAGTTGTATTTTGGTTTTGGGACACTTTTATTTCCTTGTAATTTTCATTTAGGGTTAGCCACCTTGAAAGTGGCCAAAGTGGCAACTTGTAATTTTGAGCACTTTTTAACCCTAAGAGTAGCAAGTATAAATACTTGCTTAAGAGAGGGTTTGAGGATGCTTATTTTGTAGAACAAACACTTCACATTTCGTGAGAGGGCTTAGGGTTTCCTAATTCTAAAATTCTCTTATCAATTTTTAATCCCAAGAAGTTGGAATTGTGGCGAGTGCAACAAGGAGAAATCGTGAGTAATATCATTCATCTTTCTTGTTGTTCATTTCCTCTCTAGTGAGTCATATCTAGGGTTGATTTGAATCTTTCTTGGACTTATTAGTGGTTGTAATTCGTGGATAATCATCTTGTAAAGGTTGATTGTTCATTGAGATTGAATGCTTCTTAGTGATTGGCAGTGAATTGGCATTATTAGAAGGATTTGAGATCACGGTTTTTTGCTTATCTTTATTGCTTCCTTTAGATCTGATTTTACGTGAACTTCATGTTCTCTTGTGGTTATTTGGTTAATATTATCATTAGAGATTACAATTGAATCATTTGAACAACGATTTCCATCAAAATCTACAAGGTTGCACGTGAAATTGCCCTCAAGTGAACCGATTTGTGTTTTGTGAATTGAGGTGTTTTCCTTGATTCTTTTGATTGTGCTTAAGCTTGGAATTAGGCACATCATAAGAGTAGAGATAAGAGCATATGTTCTAGAAAGTGCATTGCAACAACATTTTCTTTACCTTGCTTGTAATGGATTTACATAGGGAAATGTTTCGATAAAACTCCACCCAACGAGCATGCCTTTTGTTCAGCTTATGTTGTCCCTTCAAGTACTTCAAGGATTCATGATCAGTGTTTGGGTCACAAACTCTTTGGCCAAAGATAGTGTTGCCAAGTCTCCAGAGCTTAAACCCAATGTAATAAACTCCTTGTCATAAGTAGGATAGTTCAAGGTTGCCCCACTTAGCTTCTCACTAAAGAATGTAATTGGTCTCCTTTTTTGCATGAGAACTGCGCCAATACCTATTCTAGAAGCATCACACTCAATCTCAAAAGTTTTAGAGAAATCAGGTAAAGCAAGTAGTGGCGCAAGAGTCAACTTATTTTTAAGCGTCTGAAAGGCCTTCTCTAGTTGCTCTCCCCAACTGAGCCCCATCTTCTTCTTGATTACCTCAGTAAGTGGTGCTGCAATGGTGATGAAATCCTTCACAAACCTCCTATAAAAGCTAGCTAGTCCATGGAAACTTCAAACATTACTTACATTAGTTGGACTAGGCCATTCTTGGATCACACGAATCTTCTCTTCATCAACCTGTATTTGCTGTGCACTAACAATAAAACCAAGAAACACAAGTCTGTCTGTGCAAAAAGTGCACTTTTTGAGGTTAGCATATAATGCTCCTTTCGAAGCACTTCCAAAACGCCCTCAAGTGAATTATATGGTCTTCCAAACTCTTGCTGTAAATGAGGATATCATCAAAATAGACAACCACAAATTTGTCAATAAAAGTCCTCAAAACATGGTTCATAAGTCTTATGAAAGTACTAGGTGCGTTAGTTAAACCGAAAGGCATTACTACCCACTCATATAAACCATATTTTGTCTTAAATGCTATTTTCCATTCATCACCTTCTTTCATTCTAATTGGTGATATCCACATTTCAAATCAATTTTGGAGAAGACATAGACCCATATAACTCATCTAACAGGTCATCTAAGCGAGGAATGGATGACGATACTTTACCGTGATGTTGTTGATAGCTTGGCAATCAACACACATTCTCCATGACCCATCCTTCTTAGGCACCAAAATCACAGGCACTGCATATGGGCTCATGCTTTCTCTCACATACCCCTTCTCCATCAAGTCATTAACCTGCCTTTGGAGTTCCTTTGTCTCCTCTAGATTACTCCTATAAGCTGGCTTGCTTGGAATAGATGCTCCGGGTACAAAGTCAATCTGGTGCTCAATACTACGAATAGGTGGTAACCCTTTGGAATCTCCTCAAGGAAGACATCTTCAAAGTCCTACAAAATAGGCACAACCACACTAGGCAAAGAGTTAAGAAGTTCGTTAGTATTCAAACAAGTTTCCTTAAAAACTAGCAACAACATGGGTTGCTTCATCACTAACACTCTCCTCACTACACTCGCTCTTGCCACACAACTTTCCTTTTGCAAGGCTTGCACTCTCCTTTTCACTCACCACCAAAGTTGATCCCCTCTCAACTTGGCCTCTCACACTCTTTCAACCTTCCTCTCTTTTTCCTTTTGGTAATGACTTTTGTGTTCCTTTTCTTTTTCTATGTCTTTTGCTCTCTTAACTCCCTCTGTTTTTCACTCACCTTATATTTTGCAAAAGATTGTTGCAGCTGCAACTGATCCTCATACACTTGTTTAGGTGTTAAGGTTTAAGATTATGGCTTTTGCCATGGTGAACAAGTGTATACTTATTAGAAAAGCCATCATGAATAACCTTCTTGTCAAACTGCCATGGCCTCCCAACAACACATGACAAGCCTGCATCGGCGCTACATCGCTAATACCTCATCCCCATACCTACCGATGCAAAAAGCAATTAAGGCATGCTTACTCACCTTAGTCTCACCACTATCACTCAACCACTACAATTTATAAGGGCTAGGGTGTTTAGTGGTCTTAAGCCCCAACCTCTCAACAGAAAGTACTTACTACATTAGTGCATACTCCCCTACCAATGATCAAACTACAAATATGGTCACTAGATAACATCTAGTATGAAAGATATTCTCTCGTTGCACCTCCTCTTCTTCCTTTACCTGCACATTCAAAGCTCGCTTCACTATTGCCACTAACTTCCCCGCTACAGGCTTCTCTTCATCACTAACATCCTCCAATGGAGGCATTATCATCATCTTCACTATCCCCTCAGTCTCATACTCACCATCATCGTGCAAAATCATAACGCGTCTATTCGGACATTGACTAGAAATATGGCCTCTTCCTTGGCATTTAAACATTTAATGTCACGATTGTCACAATGGGTGGTTCACCATCCTTCTCTTATTCAACATCAATTGATCCCACCACACTATGGCATAATCTGAAAACTCAATGGCAGCAAGCTTCACTTTCTTTCTCTCACTATAATTGTGACAATCAAACACCAGCTCTACCTTCTTCTCCCATTCTAAGTATGCCTCGGATCATTCTTCCCTTGGAAAAGAGGAATCTTCATCTTTATTACTACCGAATTGATTATCTTCTCTATTCCTATCTCCTCTATCTTCCCAATCCCTAGTTCCCATATTCCTACCTCCATAACCTTTATAACTCCCGATAAAAGGTTCATCAAACTCCATCATCAGAATTTTCATCTCCACCCCTTTATCCTCTCTTAGAAAAAAACTACTCCCTCTTACGCCTTGAAAGACGTTCTTAGATTGCACCAGTTTTTTGCTCCACCATTTCATGAATTTGCTCCATTCCTCCTAAAACATTCTCTTCATCTCACCCTCAATGCTCAATTACTAACCTAGCATCAAACTCCCCTTCTCACCTTCAGGAGAATTTTGCCTTGACATAGTTCCTGGTAATAAAAGGTTAGTACTAACACAAATATATATATAGAATTAAACCTCACAATTCACTCCCTCACGTGTTTCACTCAAAGAAGGATATCCTACATTCACTTGTGTATTCTACAAAAAGAGATGATATCAATTCACCAATCTCTCTTCTCAGTTCTCTTGGAAACTAATCCAAACCACACTAAATTCTTCCGTAGAATTCAAGAACAAAAATCTCCGAGCTTGAATTTTTCCCTTTTTTTTTTTTGAAACAAGGATTGATAGAATGAAACTAAACTACTCAAGAAACAATTAACACTATAGACTTGAATACGAAGCAATGGTAATACGAACGATTGATATGATCAATTGGAGTTAGGGTTTTGATGTTACCTTTCTCAAACCGAACTGATTTTTAACAAACCTAGGCTCTAATACCAAATTGAGACGAACTATGCCCACCTGTGATGAAACCTTATACCAATACGTTTGGAATTACAACCCAAGATGCCAATTAATCGAAGTGGAACCGTGACCTGTTGCCTATAGATGAGGTAAGAACCTTGGTATACTATGTTGATGCCACAATCGGGATGAAAGACCGATTGATAAGTCTGATTTGAACGCCATGGAAGAGATCTGATAATTTCAAGAGAAGTTCTTTGGAGAACCAAGAGAGGAATACTCTTCAAATTATATTAATCAAAGTTATGAATTTTTCCAACCCTAACAGACTATTAATAGTGTTTACAACTCGTAAAGAAAAACCTAAAACGAAAAACATAATAAAGTTATGAAAAATAACAAAATAAAGTAAATCTTCTTATCAAGCAATGTACGCTGACGGCGTAGGATGTACACCGGATATACATCGGCAGTGTAGAAGGCGGTGTAGTCCCTTTTAAACTCTCGGCATTAATTTCAACGCCGGCTCAAAGCCGGCAGTGTTAATCCAGCATAGAAAATCAGCATTTTCAAGGTCGGCTGTTTCTCTACCTAAGCTGGCAGCTTTGATTTCCTTTGTTAAAACCTTAAATAACTTATACAAATGCAAGTTCATTCTCATGGTTGCTCAAATATTTTCTAGCTTCTTGGATATCCTTTATCAAACCGTTAATTGCTTCTTTGAAGCGTTTCGCTCGAGTTCTTGTGACGGTCCAAGTGGCACTTCAAGAGGATCCACATTCCACCTTCTAGCTTGGCTCCCATCATGGCTTCCATCACAAATGATAGTGTGAATGGGAGAATTGGCAATGAGGCTAATAGTAAAATTGGTAGCAGTTAAGGTTGTCGAGTTGTAGGTGGAAGAACATTAGAGGAGCAGTTGCAGGATCTCACCACTATTGTTACTACATTAGCAACACTGGTAAATCGGATGACGATGCCACAACTACCAAAGTAAATCTCAAGCACCACCTAGAGTAGTCCTTAGAATGTTTCATTGGGAAGGAGCTATTGGAGGTAATTAAGGGTAGGAGAATGGAGGAAAATTATCATGCTCTTAGGGAGGAAAGGGATGATAATTTTAAGAATGAGTAGGAAATGAAACGGGTATTGAGAAAAAGATTTATACTTGAGCATTAAAGGCAGGAGTTGTTTATGTGTCTCCAGACATTGAGGCAGGGAGGTAAAATAGTTAATGAGTATGTACAAGAGTTTGAGACCTTGATGATTAGATGTGGGTTAGTTAAACCTCCTAAACAAACCCTAGCATGATTTGTGTCAAGGTTAATGTATGAAATTGCCTGCATTGTAGAGCTCCAAAGGTATAACACACTTGATGAGGCTATCAGTTAGCCTAAAAGTGGAGAGATAGAGGCGATCCGACCTTTTTCGAGCTATGAGCAATAGGTATGGAACTTCGACCAAACCTCATAGGTCAGATGGGAGATCAAAAAGGAATAGGGGGACATGATAAGATTATGGACAAGATTACCTCTAATATTAATAGGGAGAGGGAGATTTTAGGAAAAGGAAAAGAGGTATTAGAGCTTATTTCAAGCAAACAATGCCAGAGACAACTAGTGGAAAGATGTGGTCAAAGAAATTGTTTCAAATGCATGGGTTTTGGACACATAGCTAGTCAGTGTCCTAACAAAGAGTCATGATTATCATGGAAGGAAAATAGTGAGGATGGTCAAGAAGAAGTGTTGAGCTTACAGACTTGTCAATAGTACTACAGGAGTACTATGATGATCCTAATGCTGAGACGCATGAAGACAAGGGAATGTAAATATTTATCTATTAATGTGTTACACAGGTTCATGGTTATATCTCACAACGTCAAGGACATATAGAGGGAAAACTATTCCATACGTCTTGTCGGGTTTGAGGTAACTTATGTGTTCTTTTCATTGATGGTGGTAGTTGCAACTAATGTCATAATTGCTACATTAGTAAATAGATTGCACCTAGTCACTAGTCTACATCTATAGCCTTATAAATTACACTAGCTGAATGAATGGAGTAGTCTGCATGTTATACGAAAGGCTAACGTGCCATTTAACATAGGAGGTAGATACAATGATGAAATAGTCCATGATGTTCTTCCTATGTGCGCCTTTCAGATACTACTTGGTAGGCTTTAGTTGTTTAATAGGAAGGTGCTACATGATGGGTTCAGAAACATTTATATGTTTCAAAAAGATGGTGCACGGGTTATCTTGACTCTTATGTCTACAACTGAGGTACACACATTCTAAGAAAGATTAGTAAAACTAATGGCTACTCAAGACTTCAGGGCAACAAGAACATTTAAACAAGGGATTTTAATCTAAGAAAAGACCCCTTAGATTTGAGGAAAAATTCTTTCAAAGCTCGAGGAGATGATGGGAATCAAACTTCTAGATCCAGCAGTGGGGAAGCCTATTTGAACAAATGAGCCCAAACATTCACATGTTATCTTTCTTTAATCTTATAAAATTTTTCTTACATTGTAGTAAGTACATTTTTTCAATTTTTGCAAGAAGATATCATGGTCTATTATGAATCAAATTGAACATATAGAGACAAGTGGGACTAACCTTCATTTCATTTACATTTTATTTAGAGAAGAACCGGTCCTACATTGCTCCATGGAATTGAATAAAACTGACCACATATGATGATGGGGATCAACCTGGTGGTTCCAATAGCGGGAAACCTGACTTGGATACATGAGTCAAGAATCCATGTATGGCCATATTTTATCTAATAATTTTTTTTTTATTTTGCACTTTAGCAAGTATATTCATCGGTTTTACAGGATGGCCAAATAATATGCACTAAGGATCAACTTACGGGACATTTTTGGAGTCACATCCAACGACCTACAAATTATTTAATTAAAATGAAGAACCGGCCACTTGAAGACCATTTGTATTTGTATTGTTTCTTATGAGAACGGCCATTTTATTTTGTACTTGTAATTTGTGTTTTGGGAAACTAGCCACTTAGGTGGCATCTTTGCAATTTTTGGTGTGTCTTTACCTAATAAGAGCAAGTATAAATACTTGCTAACTAAGGTTTTTAAGGAGCTTTTGACATTTTAAGAAAATTATACACTTTGTGCCAATGAGGGTTCATCATGTGCATATAAAGATCTCTATTCATTTCTTTGTGAAATTGTAGCAAGAATTAACTTGAGTGGATTGTGAGTCATATCAATCTTACTCTTGTTATTTTGCAAAATTGTGTTTGGTGAGTAATATAAGTACATTTGTTGGCTACTTGTTCTTGTCACATGAATTAGGGTTATATATTTTCAGATATGTTCATTTCAATTTGAGATTGAATTTAGTTCATTTGCGTGTTGTTCCATTGAAGATCGCATGCTTGTTTGTTCTTACATCCATTTAGTGTAAACTTATAAATTGGACTTCCAAATTTAAAGTAATTTGACACACCATTTTGATTGAGGGGATTTGGTTGTTCACGCCTATTCATTTGTTGTGTTTGCTACCCAAATTTGGTTAGGTACATCATATGATATTTTTCATTTGTATTTCTTTTGTTGAAAACTGGCCACATATGTTGTTCTTTACTTGTATTTTCTTTTGTTAAATTTGCTTATTTAGAACAAGTATAAATACTTGTAAATTTAAGGTTTGTAGGGGACCTTTAAAACATTAGAAAATTTTGATTTTTGTCCCATAGGAGACCCTCCTCTTCACGCCATTTCACTCTTATCAATTTCACTTGACATTGTGGTGAGTTGACTTAAGGATTATTGTGAGTAATATCAATACTTTTTAAGTTGCTTCCAATTATTACTAGTGTTGTCATTTCTAGTGTGTAATTGGATTGTTTTATTTGTTCTTGTTCACACCAAATTAAGGTTCTTTATATTGCTTGGTTTCACATCAAATTGTGGGAGTTGGAATTAAAATTGTTCCTCTTTTATTTGATTGGTATTGGAATCCAATTATAGCACACACTAATTATTATTTAAATTCATTATTGTATTTTTAGACCATAGGAATTCTTAATTTGAAACTAATAGCTCTCTCAAGTCTACTAAAACTAATCCTAAGTTGATAATTAGAATCTCTTCCTTATTAAAATCCTTAGAATCACACCACTTTCGCTCTGTAAATTCCACTATTAGGTTTGACTCCAATTTGGAAGATTTACATTATCTTATCTCTAAGATTATGTGTAACTCTTTTTAAATTATGCTAAATCTATTCTAGTATAGGATCTCTTGATTTCTATATGAGAAAACAGGTTCAAACCAATACACAACATATTAATTTGAAAAAAAAAAACCACATATGAATCACAAGAATAACAATAATTTTATTGAATAATAAATTAGAAAATCATATGTTCATTCTAGGATGCATTATAATGAGTGCAAAAGAAAATTAAGCTAGTAACATATTGAAGTAAAAAGTGAAAATATAAAAATAGTGCATAAGCAAGAGCATCAATAAAATGGAAATAACAATAAATTCTATCTTATGCTATACTAATCTAAAACTCTATCTCCCTCTAGAGTTAGACTCTATACTCTTTTTTATAGTGATCAAATGTATCTTCAAAAGGAAATTTGTACTTCATATATGAAAAATTGAATTTTCATAAAATTGGAAAGTTATATTCATAGGTAGGAATCACATCTTCAATGTTGTTTATTAACTAGAAAAGTATCTTAGAAGTTGTGATAGAATAAGAAAGTGGAAATTGTGTGTGCATGGCCTCAACATAGCTTCTTACATGATTATGTATCTTGATTTGTTAATGAATTCCTTTTTTACAGATACATGGGCACCCATGGTGATGTTGGTGACCATGTTGAAGCTTTTCTTATAAGCTACACCAACTTGGTCATAGTATGTGACCATGTATTCTCAAAATTATGTAATTGTTTATATGAGCTTTAAATCATGTTAAACTTGTATAATTTATTTTTCTTTAATCTAAAATTGCTTTAAAGGACCTAAAATCAAAATATGAGCAAAATTAGTGTAATATTAAAAAAAAACTATTCATAAAATAAATCAGGACTATATAAAGACCAAATAACAATAAGTGTAATTATACACTTATTAGGCTATAATAGTGATGAACTTTTGGATGATCATCTGTAGAATGATGCTAGTCCATGAAAACTCCTTACCTCAGCTATGCTTTGTGGGTTAGCCAATGACCAAGGCTTTAGCCCTCTCATCGTTACTTTAATGCCTTTTCTAAATGCAACAAACCTTAGGAATATCACCTTAGATTGACAAAGAATACGTTTCTTAATATTTTGAAATAACTTCTCAACTCTCAACAAGTCAAATATAACTTTGAGGTCACCCACACAGTCAAATAAGTGGCAACTATAGACCAGGATATTATCAAAATACACTACTACACACTTGCCCAATAGATCCACAATACATGATTCATTAGTCTCATGAAGTGCTTGGTGCATTGGCTAGCCCAAATGGCATGATAGTCTACTCGTACAATCTATGAAGTGTCTTGAAGGTAGTCTTCCATTCATCTCTAGGCCTCATATGGATATGATCATATCCACTCTTAAGATCAAACTTAGAGAAGATATGAGCTTCATATAGCTTGTCTAACATATCATTGAGCTACAAGAGGGGATACCTATACTTAATTATAATCTTGTTTATAGCTCAATTATTAATGCACATCCTCCATGTCCCATCCTTCTTCAAACACAATAGTGTGGGTAGAATATAAGGGCTTGTGCTCTTTTCTAGCATACCCCTTAGAGATTAGCTCATCCACTTGACTTTAACTCTTTGTTTCCCTTAAGGTACATGCAATATGTTGGCTATACATGAGATGCACAAGGTTACACAATGTTCCTTTTCAATTCCTCTCAATAGGTAAACCAATTAGCAACTCCTTTGGTAGACCCTTCACTTCCCCTCTAGCAACTCGTCTATACTAGTAGCCTCTAATAATTGTTTAATCAAGAGTAAATAATAAGGCTTGAACCAAGCTCAAGCTCTTCTCCCACTCCCCTCGACTCATGAAAGGAGTTTGTCCTAAGCTCATGCAATCTATGCTTGAGCCCCTATACCTCTTAGGCATCATTAGGCATAGAATAAACCTTCTTACCATCCTTTTGGAATGCATAAATATTGCGCTACCCTTTATGGAGCACCATTGATTAAGCATCTTAGGTTGACCCAATAGGTTATAGGAAACAAACATAGGCAACACATCACTGAGACCCCATCTTAGTATCTATCCCCAATTACAATTAGTACTTTTTACATGTTGTGTGACATGCAAGTACCCCTTTTGTATAACCAAAGCAAAATTTAAGGGGTCGAGGATGCTTAGTAGTTGGTAACTTAAGCTGTTGACTAAGGACAATGCGAGCACATTAGTCAACTTCCCCGTCAATGATCATAGTACATTTGATGTTCCTTCACCTTGTATCCTGTGTAGAATTAAATTTTTTCTCTACTTCCTAATTAGATAGGCTTATTTTTAAGGGCTCTCCTTATTACCATATTTAAGTACTGTCCCTACTCGATATAGACTATAGCATCCTCATCATTGTGATACTCAACAAGAGCTTCTCAATGAACTCTAACTTCTCCTCTACCTCTTACTCTTTGTCAAAAATTTCCACTTCATACAATGGCCCTCTCCTTTTAATACCATAGTTTATCAATTCGAAAAACTAAAAATATGCTCAAAACTAAAACACTAAAGAATTTTATTTTACTCATCTTCCATCTCAAGCTTTACCCCAACATCCCTATGGAGGGGTGACAATAGCCTTTCCACGCTGGTCAAGCTTCTTTTCCAAAATTCATCTTCTTGACTAGCTATTGCATCAGGTTGACAAATATGGTCAAGTTAGAGGTAATGTGATGTGCCTAATTCCAAGCTTAAGCACAATCAAAAGAATAAGGAAAACACCTCAATTCACAAAACACAAACCCGGTTCACTTGAGGGCAATTTCACGTGCAACACCCTTGTAGATTTTGATGGAAATTGTTGTTTAATGATTCAATTGTAATCTCTAATGATAATATTAACCAAATTAACCACAAGAGAACATGAAGTTCACATTAAAATCAGATCTAAAGGAAGTAATAAAGACAATCACAAAAACCGTGATCTCAAATCCTTCCAATAATGCCAATTCACGCCAATCACTAAGAAGCATTCAATCTCAATGAACAATCAACCTTTACAAGATGTTTTATCCACGAATTACAATCACTAATAAGTCTAAGAAAGATTCAAATCAACCCTAGATATGACTTACTAGAGAAGAAATGAACAACAACAAAGATGAATTGATATTACTCACGATTTCTCCTTGTTGCACTTGCCACAATTCCATACTTTTGGGATTGAAATTGATAAGAGAATTTTGGAATTAGGAAACCCTAAGCCTCTCATGAAATGTGAAAATATTTTTTCTGCAAATTTCGCCCTCAAACCAATACTTGCTAACTCCTAGGGTATAAAAGTGCCCAAAATTACAAGTTTGCCACTTTTAAGGTAGCTAACCCTAATGAAAATTACAAGGAAATAAAAGTGTCCCAAAACCAAAATACAACTAAAATAGTTCATAAAAGAAGAAATATACAAAACAAATGGTATTCATGATGCCGGTCTTCTATAGGATCCATCGGCTCAGCTCATCGCCGGTTCAGGTCGGTCCATGGATAACCCACAAGCTGAGTTTGAGGGAGTTTTGTCCATTGCCCTATAGAATATGATAAGTGTGCCTGTTGGAAAACACAATACAAGAATAATAGAAAAGTGGTTAATATATAAATAATTCTGGGGTCGATCTACTCAAAATGGGCCCTTAACGCCAAGATTTGAAATCCTTCAGTTCTTGCCCTAATTATAGGTTTTGTCGAATTTTTATTCCTATCATCTCCTCGGGCCTCAAAAAGATTTGTCCTCAACAGACTTTGTTTCCTCCTAGCAAGTCACTTGAAGAAATATCTCTGCAGAATCCCAACATCTAAAATACTATAGGTGGTGATTGTCTTCTCTCCTCCATTTCCAGGATGTATCTCTTCTGCAACACAAATAATGACCCATTATCCACTAAAGTTACCCCTGTATCAACCTGTTCCACTGAAACTATTTCCTCTTTTTCTAACTCATCTGTATGTTGCTGATCCTCATGGTCTTCTTAATGGTTGGCCCAACTGCTCATAACCCTCTAAATCCTCTGAAGGTGAACATAACTGTCTCTGAACAGTCTAGCTCTCTGGTGGTCTGCTCGTCTGACTATGATCATTAGGATCCTCTGAAGGTTGGCACATCGGTGTCTGACAAATTTTATGCTCTAAGGGTTAGCTTGTGTCACTAGAGCCCTCAAGAACCTTTGAAGGTTGGCATACTTGAGTCTGCACAATTTGGTCCTCCTAGTCTAGGTAATCATCTGCGAAACCCCTACCATCAAATGAAGGCATCTGTAGCTTCGCACACTCTGATCCTCGAGGTAGTCTAAATTCCCTGTCCGGGTATGGATTAAGCCCAAAATTATCATCTCTATCTTCCCTAAGAGCATGATAATCTCCCTTTACTCTAGGTGGCGCCTGAAGGTTTTCCACAGGTGGCGGCGCAATGTCATCCTATCAATCCTTGTTGCTAATGTAGCAACAATTTTGGTAAGGTCCCGAAGTTGTTCATCTAGAGTTCTTCCATTTGTATTTCGACGACTTGGTCTACTACCCACTTGGTTATTGGCCTCATTGCCAATGTACCCATTCACACTATCATATGACATGTTTGTGGATGCGATTTATCTAAAGTACAAATGTAATCTCAAATAATTTGTAGCACACTCCCTTCACTTCACCACGTCACAATAACAAGTTTTGGATAACCACACACACACTTGTACACTCTCGGTGCAACAAGTCACCAATGCAATAAATACTACTTATCACTTCAAGTATATTAGACTAAGTGAAGCACAAATAAATACTTCAAAGTAGTTAAGAAATTAAATTCAACTCACAAGTGTTGAAGTAATAAGTTCAATTACTTTCACACTTTAATGTTTGTTTTTGAATTCAAATTCTACTACTTTAATTTTCCTTTCTTGCCACGGTTTCACACCTACAATTGATCTTGATGTGCAGCACCTTAATCCACACAACTCCACAACACGGCAACAAATTCAAATAAACATCCTTAATGCACTTCCACAAATGGTAATAATCAAATTTCAAATTTAAATGGAACACAATCAATACCACTTAATAACTTCCTCAACTTAATGGATGTGTTTGAATTTCAAATAAATTCCCTATTATCCCATACAATGCAATTCTGAAAATTGTACACTTCCACTTCCAATTTGCACAACACAACACCACACAAATACCTTAACACACACGGTGCACTTCTCCACTTCTACACAATTTATCAACCGCAACTTACAACAACATACACGTCACATGCAACACAAATTTTTTTCAATTCATTACTCTTTCTCAAAGCAATTTCAAGGATAATCACGTTGCAAAATTCTTCACTTCAAATACAAATCCAATCCACAACTTACATAAGAAGGCAGCAAATAAATTTGAAAATCAAACCACTTCACCAAGAAACCCCTCCACATTTGGTAAGATGCAATTTTTTCAAATTCAAACAAAACACACTTAACTCCTTCACTCTTAATGCTTTTTTTGAAATCAAATAACTTCCCTTCTTACACACTAATCAAATCTGGGAATTGAAATGTTCTCCCCAATTCTGAATTCAAACAATGTAAGAACCACAATTCTCTTCCTACACAATTGCACTAAAAAATGCACTATCTTTCCTCTTCCTTCACGGTGAAGTCCACAACATAGAAGCTTCAACAAGTACTTCAAAATCACTCCAACATGCAGCAAATTCAACTCCTACTCAAGACAAATCACTCCACTTCAAACAACTATAACAACAATTTCAATTTACCCGCAATTTTGGAATTGATGATGTAAGAACATGAACCCTAAATTTCCAAAATTCAAAATCACATAATCCCTTCTCACAACCACAAGCTTTGATTCCAAAATATGATGTGCCTAATTCCAAGCTTAAGCACAATCAAAAGAATCAAGGAAAACACCTCAATTCACAAAACACAAACCGGTTCACTTAAGGGCAATTTCACATGCACACCTTGTAGATTTTGATGGAAATTGTTGTTCAATGATTCAATTGTAATCTCTAATGATAATATTAACCAAATAAACCACAAAAAAAACAGGAAGTTCACATAAAAGCAGATCTAAAGGTTACCCCGATTTCTCCTTGTTGCACTCCCCAAATTTTTTCCAACTTCTTGGGATTGAAATTGATAAGAAAATTTTTGGGAAATTTAAAAAAACCCCCCTAACCCCTTCAGAAATGGAAGTTTTTTTTGCAAAATTGCCCCTAAAACCCCTCTCTTAAGCAAGTATTTTTACTTGCTACTCCGGGGGTTTAAAAAAGGGTGCTAAAAATTTTTACAGGATGGCAAATAAAATTTGCTAACGATCACTTGTAGGTCATTCATGGTCTTACATCAACCAGTCCACATGTGTTCCATGGAAGTGAAGAACTAGCCATTTTGAAAAATTTATTTTGTAATTGTCTTTTATTGCTTAAGAACCGGTCATTTGTTAGGTTTATTTGTAATTTGGTTTTTGTTATTTTTACCCTAATTGGAGTAAGTATAAATAATTGCTAAGTAGGTGTTTAGAGAGGACTTTTTTATCATTATAAAATATTCCCTTTTTGTGCCATGGAGAGTTCATCCTCACGCCTCCTATACTCTTATCAATTTCAATTGAAATTGTTGTGAGTTATCTTAAGAACTATTGTGAGTTATATCAATATTTCTTAAGTTGCTTACAATTATTTCTAGTGTGTCATATCTAGTTATAATTGGTTGTTTTACTTTATTCTTATTCACGTGATTTAGGGTTCCAATTTTTCAAATTTGGTTCATACCTAATTTGATTGGAATTCGGTTCATTGTTGTGTTATCCTTTATGTATCTTACAATTGTAAGTGATTCTCATCGTATTTTTGGCATTATAGCAACTTGATTCACGCGATTAGGGTTAATGTGATTATTGGTATCACGCCATTTTGGTGGACTTGGTTAGGTTGATTCTTTAATTAGCTTTGTGTTCTTGCATTTTGGATCCAAGGCACATCAAGTTGTCAGCTATTGAATTTGCTCATCTGTAGTTCTTGCATTTTGGTTTGCATGCCTTCTACATCTATGTGCATTACTTTTAAAGTCTCCAATACCTCCTTTAAACATTAAGATTTGACATTTTGCACTATATAATGGTAACTACTACTCAATTTAACAACTTAACAATAAGAACAATACTACAACAACTACAATTACACTCCCTCAGTGGGAAACTATGCTCTAATACCAAAAGTGATGATACACATAAGAGCTAAGTATCACTAAGGTATCACCAACCAATAACAAAAAAGAGAAATGAATTGGGTTTTTGGGAACCATGAGCCACTTACAAGATATTACGCACTCACAAGCACACATGACTTAATATTGCTACTTGATGTGATGCACAAGCAACAACATTAAGGGAACTCGCCACAATCCTTACTAAAAGAATTGATAAGAGTAAAACAACTTAAGAGAAAGAACTCATAAAAGGTAAGAAAATATTTTTCAGTATTCGATCATATATGATGTAGCTTACATGCAAAATGAACTATTTATAGTAAGTCCCTAGATTATAAGACTAGAAAAGGAAAAACCCTTTAAGTACATGAAAATATGTCTAACTAGTACAATACAAAAAGTGTAAAAATATAATAAGGATAGATGGAGGTAAGCATCTAGCAATAACATAGTAGGTGTTGGAAATGAAACCCATTAAGGTAGGTGGCTTTATCCTTAGCTAGCTAGCTAATGGGTATTCTTTGTGTACGTTTTAAAACCCGTGCACCATAGCTTAGGGTGATGGAGCCAATGATCAATTTCCAGTCATTACTTGTAGTAGCTATCATTTACACTCAATTCTACAACCTCTGGAGAAGTTATAAATCAAGTAATATTGTTATAATAGGGGCGGCATACATTATATTTCAAATTTAATATCAACTTTTACTAAGCTTAAGAACCTAATTCTATTCCTTTATGCATATTAACTTAAAGTTTTATCGTACTAGTTAATATGGGTCAATCCTAAATACCATTCTAACTTATTTAAAAATAACATTTAGAGAACTTACTTTAAATTATAAACCTAGTCTATATGATGTATATATGCTTTTCTACTTGTGATGTGCCTAAATTCCAAGCTTAAGCACAATCAAAAGAATCAAGGAAAACACCTTAATTCACAAAACACAAAACTGGTTCACTTAAACTAGGTAAATGCGGAAATCCTAAGGTATGGAATGAAATCCAAAGAGCTTTAATTGCTATTATCAATCCAAACAAGTAATCTTCATCAAATAATAACAATTAGAATTGAAACCACGTGAATCAAATCAAGAAATCAAATGGTCAAACCGCAAATTCTAACCCTTCCTTTAACTATCCAATTCACGCCATGATAAAGAGAATGTTATCATATATCAACATAATCAACCCCATAACAAGCTATTGATCACGAATTTGGAATTAAAACAAGTCCAAGAACATCCAAATCAACCCTAGATATGACTCACTAGAGAAGAAATGAACAACAACAAAGATGAATCGATATTACTCATGATTTCTCCTTATTGCACTCGCCACAATTTACACTTTTTGGGATTGAAATTGAAAAGAGAATTTGGAATTAAGAAAACCCTAAGCCCTCTCACAAAATGTGAAGTTTTTTTTTTTGCAAAAATAAGCCCCCTCAAACCTCTCTTAAGCAAGTATTTATACTTGCTACTTCTAGGGTTAAAAAGTGCTCAAAATTATAAGTTTGTCACTTTTAAGGTTGCTAACCCTAAATGAAAGTTACAAAGAAATAAAAGTGTCCCAAAACCAAAATACAACCAAAATAGTTCATAAAAGAGTAAATATATAAAGAAATGGTCCTTCAAGAAGCTTTTGAATCAGTTTCAGTTGACAACCCTGATTCACTCAGTAATAAGGGTGTTTTTGCATCCTGTAAGACTGACAAATGAACCTGCTGAAATGCATCAAATTATAGTGAAAAGATGTAGAAAGTGAGTTAGACTTCTCAAGGTTAGGTTTCTCTAGCAAAACCCTCATAACTAGATTTTGGAGACCCTTAGCTCGGGCCCTGGTGATAGGTCCTGGAAAAGTCTGATACCTTTTCATCTCCTCGGGCTTCTGGAAGATTTGCCCTCAAATCTGATGGATCTTCATGCAAGTCATCTGCTAAATAAGGTGAAAGATCTGAAACATTAAAAGTGGCTAATATTTCCATAATCTCCTGGCAACTCGATGCGATAAGCATTGTTTTTGATGCGCTTTAAGACCTTGAAGGGTTTCCGTCTGATCTAGGAGATAGCTTATGTAACTTTTTGTGTGGAAACCTGTCCCTGCTAAGATTAATCCGGGACTAAATCACCTGAATTATAGAGATGGTTTTTCCTGTGCTGTTTCCCTGGATCCTTTGTTGACACTTAGACAAATTATGTTGACCCCTGAAATGTTTCAAGATTCTTTGATCTGTATAAATAATAAACTCCTTTGGGAGGAGATAATGCTGCCACGTCATGAGAGCCCTAACAAAGGGAAAAAAATTTCCTTACATATATAGAATAGTTCAAAGTTGCTCCACTAAAATTTTCACTAAAAATGCAATAGGCCTTTTAAAAACTGCTTTTAATCAGCACCAATTCCAACCCTAAAGGGCATCACATTCCAATTCAAAAATTTTGTAAAAATCAGGTAAGTCAGAATGGGGCACAAGTGAGTTTTTCCTTAATCTTTTTAAAAACTCCCTAGGCCTTTTCACTCCCCAGATGAAAGGAACACTCTTCTTAGCCCTTCTTTTGAAGGGCGAAAAAAGCTACTAAAATTTTGGACAAACGTCTATAAAAAGATGCAACCCCATGAAAATTTTTTTCCCTCAGAAACTGAAGTGGGTTTTTGGCCTTTCCCTTTAAACCCCTCCCTCACTTTCTCCTCATCCATCTTAACTCCTGCACCTGACAAAAAAAAACCCAAAAATGTTACCTCAGTTTGACAAAAGGAGAAATTTCTGAAAATTCGCAAATAACTGTTGTGCCTTCAGTACTGAGAAAAACTGCCCGAAGATGCTCCACATGTTGTTCTAGGTCTTTGCTGTAAATCAGAATATCATCAAAAAAACCCCCAACAAATTTTCCAAAGAACTCCTTAAATTTACATGGTTCATCAATCTCAAAAAAGTGCTAGGAGATTACCAAACTAAAGGGCATAACCAACCTTTCCCGAAAAAGTCCATGGAAATTTTTTTAAAAAGCGGTCTTCCCATTCATCCCCTTCCCTCATCCGAACCCTGGTGATACCCCCTTTTTATGATCAACTTTGGAGAAAATATGTAAACCATAAGCTCACCCAAAAAATATCATCAAGTCTAGGAAAAAAAAAATTACCTATATTTAAGGGTGATTTTGTTGATGGCTCTGCTTTTAAATTTGCACATTCTCCAAGTTCCATCCTTTTTGGGAAAAAGAAGGGCGGGAACAGCGCATGGGTGAACTCTCTCTAAAAAACCCCTCGTTCCACCAACCCCTTTTCTACCTGACTTTAAATTTCCCTTTACCCCTCCTCAGGATTCAGGGCGATAGGGCGGGTCAGTTTAGTAACACTGAACCGGGCTTAAGATCAATGGCATGCTCAAATCCCTCTAAAGGGGGTGGTAATCCTGCTGGCAAACCCTCGGGAAAAATGTCAGTATACTCATTTAATACCTAAGAAACTATTTGGAGGTAGAGGCTATGATTCCCTTTAGCCCTAAGACAAATTTTCAATAAAAGTAAGTATGTTGGACCCCACCTCTGTGATTAATCTCTCCATCTCACCCTGCCCCAAATTCAACAATCCCTTTTTCCCCCCTTTTAAAAAACTTATTTTGAAGAAAAACCCTTCTTAGCCTCTGAGGGCCCGATTAATCTTTTTGCTGGACATTATGGACCTCTAAAGGGTGGCATAGGATTAAAGAAAATTCGCTTGCCCTCCTTTTGAAATATAAAGTTTTTCTAAAGCCATCATGTAGACCCCCATCATAAAACCCCAAGGTCTGCCAAGCAAAATTTTGAGATGCACACATGGGCAAGATATCACATTTAAATTTTTCATCACAATACTTGCCCCCTACACAAAAGGGGACCCTAGCCTTTGGGTAACATACAAACTCCCTTGTTCATTAAGCCAATGTAGTTTGTAAAAGGGTTTTGGAAAGTGGAATACTTTAAAGCTTTAAACTTCGATACCAACGATGCAGCTACTACATTAGTAAACCCACCACCATCTATTATTAGGACACACAAATTTCCTTGTATCCTACAAGAAGTGTGGAACAAATTCCTTTGTTCTTCCTCCTTCCTAGCAAGTGTACTTAATGAACGAAGCAATACATTAGCTATGAAGCATTTCACTAGACATTGTTAAATTCAAATCAATCAACACGTGTACAATATTCCCCACTCCTTTTAAGAACACGGTGACAAACAATTTACAATTTCACAATTTTCACTCCACGGACAACACACAAGTAACAACTACAATTAATATGTAACATTCCACGACAACAACCAAGGGAATAATGAATACAAGTAATCTTCAACTTCCAACGGCAAATAATGAAGACAAGAGATAATAAGTAGCTTTCCAAAATGAATCCGATCCCACTATACAGCAATGACACACTCAGAACAATATTATAATGGGATCGTAAATTGCCAAGTGCACTGGACGTAATCAAGTACAAAGTGGTGAAAAAGTAAGTTGTCGATCCCTCGGGGAAAACCAATAGAGTAACTAATCTAGGGCAATTCTTATCAAATCTAGGTGATTAAAAAGGGTTTTGAATGTCTATATCTAAAAAATTAACTCACAGCTCAAGAAAAATTTTATACGAATCTATCATTTTATGAACAAGGTAAATTAAAATCACCCTAAATTTGTTAATCAAATTGCTAAACCAGTATATTCAACTAGTGTATAAGTATTCAAGTGAGATTTAGAAAATCCTTTTTAGGGATGTTGACCTTATATTCAATTAGTCGGCTTCCGCGTCTCCAATTAAACCAGGAATCAAAATTATGTTCATACACCTCCCCGATGCTACAAACACTAATGCCCTAAATCAATTAACCCTAACCCTTAGTGATTAATTTAACAAGAAAACATTGCATTGGCGCCCTCCATAAACTCTAATTAAACAATTATCGCAACTCCCTATTGTAATCAATCGTAATTAGAATTCCTAACAAACTAATCAATTCCCGTATCAAAAGGAATTTCTAACAATTATAATCAGCAGACTGATTATAATTGGAAATCAAAGAAATGCCAATCATGTATAAACCTAAATAATTCCTAATTACATAACCTGGCTACAATTACCTTTTAACATTCTAGAGTTTTCATCCAATTTCCCACAAGGATGATTTTAGCACATTATAGTATGAGTTGCATAAAAACAATTGAAATAAAGAGTGCAATGGAATTCATATTAAACAACTAATAAATGGCATAAAAAGAAAATAAAGTAAATGAACAATGGTTATAATCTCAAGAGCAGTCAATCTTCAAAAAGACTCCTTAATTCTTCAATTGAAGCAAACTCAACAAAAATGACATTCTTCCTTCAAACGAAACTTTGGAAAAATCTAAAAGTACTAAGGATATTCTATGATTCAAAAGAAAGACAAATGATGCTAAAACCAAGAAGAATAACAAAGGATTCTAAACCAAAAGAAAGGATGCTCTCTAGGATCCCACAAGGGGTCTATTTATAGAATCCAAAGAGGAGGGGGATAAGGTTGGATCTGATGAGGATTGAGTCAGCAAAATTATTAAGATATGATTTTTGGAGAGATTCTCCGCAATGGATATCCGGGAGTAATGAAGGCCGCTCAAGGCCTGATTAAAGGGCGCTCTTTTGCTTCTTTTTTTTAAGGCCGGTTTTAAATGGCCGTCTCAAGGCCGGCCCAAGGACGGCGGCCTTCAGTGCAATCCTTCGCCTCACTTTCTGCAATTTTGTAAAAACTCCTCCAATTAACTTTGTAATTTACTTTGGTCCTCCAAAACCTGTATTTTCACAATAAATACCATAAGTAATGGCATTTCTTTATATTTTCTATAATATTGAATTAAATTTAATATAAGTCCCAAAAGAAAATATAAGTATAATGTGATCGTTATCAACATCCCCACACTTGAACTTTTGCTTGTCCTCAAGCAAAATAATGATCTAAAAAGAGAAAATCCATCATTGAACTTCTGTGCCCATTTTCTGACCATACTGAAATTTGTAACTAGTATATCTAGTTGAAATTTAGTATTAATCTAAATACAACAGATTTTTAATCCCAGTGTTTAAACAATAGAAAACAAGACTTTAGTCCTTAAGAAAAAACATTCATTTAAACTTCATTGGTTATTAGCAATACCATCTTCCCCTCAATTAACTTTCTCTAAACAAGATAACAGAGGAGTGAAACATATGGTATCCATTTTTTTCCAGAAGTTCCTCCCCTTTTTTTTTATATATATATATGTTTTATTTGCCTTGATTGGCAGCGGAGTGAGACGTCATACTCTTCTGAGGGACCAAAGCTCGCCCAATGTTCACCTGACCTTTCATTAAGGTACTAATTTTTTTATTTATTTTTATGTTTTTTTTTTTTGCCTTCCGCCCTTCCTCGGTATTGTGAGTTCATTGAGTCGCACATCCTTCCGGGCTCATCGCCTAAGTGACCAGGTTTTAAGGGACCCCTACGAACTCTTCCCTCATACTAACATTTAAGATTGGATACTCTTACCTCACTTTCCCTGATTTATTGGAGTAAAGGCTCCTTTTTTTTTTTTTATTATTATATTATTATTTTGTTTATTAGGATCACGAAGTAATATATTTCCTTTACCTCTTTCACTAGTGTTAAAGGTATTCTCAAAGAAATTTCAAGAGAGCTTTACCAACCAATTTTCCCCTTGAAGAAAATTCTGGGGGTGAATTCTTAAAGGACTCAATCCTCAAGTTCAAGAAAGGCTAAACAAAAGTAACCATCTTCTCTAAGATTTTACTACTCTTAAATTTTAACTGTGTAAACTAGTCACAACAATTAGATAGTAGGCAAGCAATCTAATTCAATTTCAGATTTCATTGAAAACACTTAAGGAACACATAAATAAAGCATGGATTTGTAAGCACATGATGTGTGCAAATCATTATAGCTTTCTACATTTAATAATCCCTCCAACTAAATTGGAACAATGTCCCTCATTGTTCCTAATATATCACAAAATTAAAGAAACGAATGTCAATTGCAGAAATTGAAATACTGGTACTTCCCGGGTATAAAATTGTTCAACAGAAGAAAATTCCTCCTAATATGGCTGTCATCCTTGGAGTTCTTGAATGCAAAACCGCAGCCTCTTATCCAGCCTTGAATTAGTTTTTTTTTTTTTTTTTTTTTTAAACGAAACTATTAATAGATACTTATTAAGCATGCTGCTCCCATGAAGCGCTTGTTTTTTATAGTCATCAGCCTGACATCAGGGTTTACTTACATCAGGAGTTTAAACAACTCCTTCAACACCATATCGTTTCAGATTAGGATTCCAAGCTTCCTTCCATGGTATGTGCCCTTGCTTTTCAAGCTTCCACCAATTTTTTGTAGTAGATATCAACATACTTACCTGCTGGATGGACCTGCCCTTGACCATCCAGATTTCCCTATGTTCTACCAACTGCTGAATCTGCTGCAGCAATTCTTTGTCAAGCGCTTGATTAATGTGAGGCCATGGATTTTCCTAAATTCAGACACTTATAACCAAACAATTGATTAGAAAAGACATGGGTTCAAGGTCGCATAGGCATTAGTGTCGCAACTGGTGGCATCTCATAGTCGTCTGTCTTCTCAAAAGCAAATCAAACATTTTCATCTGGGGTACTTGTTTCACTCGACCTTTGTTTTCTTGCTCATCTTCATCCCCCCAATCATCTATCTCATACAAGACAGCTTCACGTGTTTGCCCTACATCTTCCTCCACATCCATTGTTAGTAATTTCACCTCAACAAGAATGTCAATACCATTGCTTCTCATAGACAAAAACACAGGATCAACATTCAAATGTTACCTGTGGTCCTAGTGATCTAGGTGAGGCTTTACCTTGTCCTACATCAATTAGAGCTTTGACCTGTGGCTAGGAATGGCCTTCCTAAGATCATGGGTAACACTCTATTTCTTCATTTTCCAAGACTAGAAAGTCAACTTGAAAGATGATTTTGTCCACTTTTACTAGGAACATTCTCCACTATACCCTTTGGGAACTTGAAACTTCTATCCGCAGTTGTAAGGTGACGTGCGTCTCCTTACATCTCCAAGTCCTAGTTTTTTTGAAAATGGACAGAGCATTAAATTTATAACTTGTCACCATGAATCCTATATAGTACTTTAAAACAAAATTAAAATTACCATAGTACAAGAACAGTAAAACTTCCCTGATCTCTTTGTTTCTCTGCGGTTCTCGCAATTGGATAATTCTTTTGTAAAGATCATAATACACCCCTATAAGCATCAACTGGTTCATTCCTTCAATCTTCCGCTTCTTTGTGAGTAAATCCTTCATGAACCTAGCATATGATGGCATCTGCCTGAAGTGCCCCTCCTGCAAAGGAATGTTAATTTGCATTTTTTAAAGACTTCTAAAAATTTAGCAAATTGTGAATCCAATTGTATGTTGCTATCAGCCTCCTGGGAAAGGAATCGGAGGAACATATGCTTTCACTTTTGGTGAATTTTGCTTTGGGCTCCTCTTCCTTTTGTTTCCTTTATCTTTCCCCTGGTTAACCTTCCTCCTTCTCCAAGTTTCTTATCAACCAATTCTTACCACTATCTTAACATAATAGCATTTACACTCCATAGGATATTGCTCAGTATTGCTAAGGTAAGACCAGATGGACCTATTACTCACTGTTGATACATTTGACGAAGCTGATTTACAGATTCCTAATGGTGGCTTGTTGATTTGCAACATGTTTCAGTCTTTTGCATATAACTTATCAAAGTTCTTCCATATTAGACTACCTTGCTGAAAGAGGTATTATGATTAGATATTGTTGATGGATAGTATATGATCAGACCTTGCTTTTGAAATCCTCCAGGGGGTTTAAAGTGCGTTGTTAACATTTCTCCATGAAAATTGGATGGTTACGCCACCCTGATTGTAGTGTTTAATAGGGTCCTGAGATTTCTCTTTGGAAATTGTTGACAAAATTTACTTGCTCGCCATGGGATGAGGAGGAAAAGTTTCTAGATGGGCACTCAAGAGATTGAGATGTTGTCCTGAGCATAACTCACAGTAAGAAAATGATTAACATTGGAAAGAAGGTGCAAGTTAGTTACTTACCTAGGCCGTAAGAAGCAAAATCTGAGCTTTAAGGTGTCCATACATTGACAGATGCCACTCTAACGGACCGCGGGCTGGGCCAAGGATTGCACTAGAGGCCATGTCATCTATCAAAGCACTAGCCTCATCATATTCTTACTCATTATTGCACCACCCGAAGCAGCATCTACCAGAGATCTCAATGATCATCTAACTGAATAGGAATATCTCAATAAGGAGATTATCTGTAATCCATGATGGGGCTTTTCTCTAAGTGCCTCTTGAATCTTTCCCAGGCTTCATCATAAAGTGATTCCACCACAAAACTTACTGAAGTTGTGATGTCATATCTATCCTAGCAGTTCTAGATGGTGGAAAAAATCTCCTTAAAAATTTAGATGAAGAGTTTCTACCCAAGGTGGTTACAGATCTTGTGCAATAATTGTACAACCCTACTTGTCTCTAAGTGAAAATGGAAAAAGTTTAGGCCTCAATTACATCACAGTTACATTATTCATTTTCACTGTATTACAATATTGAAGAAATACTGCAATATCTCATCAGGAACTTTTTCATTTGATATCCTCCAAATTGGATTTGATTGAACCATTTGAACGAGTGCTGGTTTTAACTCGAAATTATTAGCCTGAATTGTTCTTTCTAAATTATTTTTGCAGGACCTAAGACAACAGGTACATGTGTATCTCGAAGTGCTCTATACCAACACCCTGATCTGATTGTTGTTCTCATGCGGCCATGTTTTCTCTTCTTCTTTCTCTCTGCTCTCTTCTAAGTTTTCGCAAGCAGCGTTCTATCTCAAGATTAATTGGTAGAATTCACACTTCTACTCTGCGCATAAAAAGAACCTTAAAGAGAATGGAAAACGATTCACAACACAATGATAAAAAAATTAAATATAAAAAATAATTGAGCCTAAATTACCAACAGAAGTACGAAATCTAAAATCTATTAGTTCCCCGCAACGGCGCCAAAAACTTGATACACTCAGAAACATATAGATATAATGAGCGTAAATTGCAGCTAAGTGCAACTGGTCGTATCAAGTAATAAAGTGGTAAAAGTAAGTTTGGTCGATCCCTCGATGAACCAAATAGAGTACTGATCTATGGCAATTCTTATCAATATCTAGGTGATTAAAAAGGGGTTTTGAAATGTCTAATCTAAAAATTTAACTTAAAGCCAACAAGCAAAAATTTTATGACGAATCTATCAATTATAACAAGGAATTAGAATCACACCTAGATTTGTTAAACAAATTGCTACCAAGTTATTCAAACTAGTGGTTATAGAGTGATTCAAGTGAGGTTTTAGAAAATCCTTTTAGGATGTTGACCTTAAATCAATTAAGTCGGCTTCGCCGCGTCTCCAATTAACCAAGGAATCAAATATGTTCATACACCTCCCGATGCTAAAAACAACTAATGCCTACAATCAAATAACCCTAATCCCATATTGATTAATTAACAAAAACATTGCATTCGCCCTCCATAACCTCTCATTAAAACCACTTATCGCAACTCCCGTATTGATAATCAATCTAATTAAGAATTCCTAACAAATCCCAAATCAATTCCCGATCAAAAGGATTTTCTAACATTTATAACAAAGACTGATTATAATTGAAAACAAGGAATATGCAATCATGAATAATCCCTACATAATTCCTAATACCCATAACAGGGCGACAATTATCCTTTTAACCAATCTAGAGTTTCATCCAATTTCCCACAGATGATTTAGAACATTATAGTATGAGTTGCATATAAACATTGAAATAAAGAGTGCAATGGAATTCATATTAAACAACTAATAATGGCATAAAAGAAATTAAAGTAATGAAACAATGGTTATAAATTCTTCAAGAGCTTCAATCTTCAAAAATGACTCCTTGAATTCTCAATAGAAAGCAAACTTCAACAAAAATGACATTCTTCCTTCAAACTAAACTTTGGAAAAATCTAAATACCTAAGGAAATTCTAATGATCAAAAGAAAGACAAATATGCTAAAACAAAGAAGAAGAACAAAAGGATTCTAAACAAAAGAAAAGGATGCCTCCAAGGTTCACACAATGGGTCATATTTATAGATCCAAAGAGAGGGGATAATGGTTATCGATGAGGATTTGGTCAGACAAATTAATAGATATGATTTTGGAGAGATTCTCGCAATGGATATCCGGGAGTAATGAAGGCCTGCACAAGCCGCGGCCCTTGAATAGTAGGCCGGATTAAAAGGCCGGGGGCTTTGCTTCTTTTTTAGGCTCGTTTTAAAGGCCGGCTCAAGGCCAGCCTAAGGACGGCGGCCTTCAGTGCAATCCTTCGCTCACTTCTCAATTGTGAAAAACTCCTCAGATTAACTTGTAATTTACTTTTTGGGTCCTCAAAACTGTCTTACACATAAATACCGATTAAAGTAATCATTTCTTAATATTTTCTTAAAATAAAAAATAAATTAATATAAGTCCAAAAGAAAATAAATATAAATGTGATCTTATCAAGCAACTTTTCAATTTGAATTTCAAATAACGTCACTTATTGCAAGCCTACCTCATTGGTAAACAATGAATTCAAATTCAAATAGCAATCATTAACTCCCACAACTAATTGCATATATTTAATTACAAATTCCTTACAAACCAAAATTAATGTAACCTGCCAAATTTAACTTCACAAATTCAGAATTACACAAATGGAATACAAACAACAAACTTTCCACACCTCCACTGCCACAAGCTACTTCAACGGCAAACAATTGGTAAGTTTCACAATTTCAAAACAATTTGCCTAAAGTAACTTCACTTTGTACTTTTCTCTTCCACGTGAATTAGTGTCCACAAAGTGATATAATAAACCATCCCAAATCAACTCCAATAATCAGCAATTCAAATCCCAATCCAAACAATTCGCAATATCAAACAACAACAACAACAACAATTTCGTTTTTCACTTGATCAACCCCTATTTGAGATCACTTCCCGAAATTTAATATAACCAATTCCCTTCCTCAACAAAATCTCTGATACCAAATATGATGTGCCTAATTCCAAGCTAAGCACAATTCAAAAGAATCAAGAAACACCTTAATTCACAAAACCGGTGTTCAACTATGACTGACTAGGTAAATGCGAAAATCTAAGGTACTGGAATGAAATCCAAAGAGCTTAAAATTGCTATTAAGAACCAAACCAGTAATCTTCATCAAATAATAACAATTAGATTTGAAACCACGTGATCAAATCAAGAAAATCAAATGGTCAAACCGCAAATTCCAACCCTATCCTTCAACTATCCATTCACGCCACAAAAAAGAGAATGTTATCATATATCAACATAATCAAACCCTATAACATGCATTGATCACGAATTTGGAATTAAAACAAGTCCAATAACATCCCGAAATCAACCTAATATGACTCGCTAGATAAGAAATGAACAACAACAAGATGAATCGATATTACTCAAACGATTTCTCCTTGTTGCACTCCCACAATTTCAACTTCTTTGGGATTGAAATTGATAAGAGAATTTTGCATAAGGAAAAATCCCTAAGCCCCTCTCATGAAATGTGGAGTGTTTTTTCCTGCTCTCAAAAATAACCCCCTCAAACCCTCTCTTAAGCAAGTATTTATACTTGCAACTTCACGGGTTAGAAAGTGCTCAAAATTACAAGTTTGCCACTTTTTAAGGTGCTAACCCCTAAATGAAAGTTACAAAGAAATAAAAGTGTCCCAAAACCAAAATACAACCACAATAGTTCATAACAAGTAACAATTAAAGTAAAATGGTCCTTCAAGATGCCCGTCTTCAAGAAGCTTTTGAATTAGTTTCAGTTGACACACCTGATTCACTCTGTAATAATAAGGTGTTTTTTGCATCCTTAAGACTGACCAAATGAACCTGCTGAAATGCATCAAAATTATAGTGCAAAGATGTAGAAAGTGAAGTTTAGACTCTCAAGTTTAGGTTTCCTCTAGCAAAACCCTCATAAACTAGAATCCTGGAGACCCTTAGCTCTGAGCCCATTGATAGGTCCTGGAAAAGTCTGATTCCTACAACTTGTTGCTAAATCAAACCTTCAACAATACACTTTATCCACATTATAGTATTACTAGGCTTCGTTTTTTCAACCATTTTTACTATTCAAAGCATGCACATATATTTCTTATTTTAGCCATGGCAATAAGCTACACGACATAAAGATTAAAGGGCATAGTTTTTTTCAAGGAATTTACATCCTCATTCAATAGTTTTCCGATCACTAATGTTACATTGTCTGATAGCTATTTTACCTAAGTTTAATGTTATCATCAACCATATATACCATCTACATTAGGAAATGAGGATTAGAAAATCTTACCTTTAGAGCCTAGAAATGATAGGATTAAGCTACAAAGTAAGAGGTTAACACTAGTAAGTATCTATAAGTTCTAAACACAAAGAGTATCACAATAGCAAAGCTATCTAAGGTTAATCCTATGGAATTTAGCTCTTGCTGTGGAAGAAAGAAAATGGAAGAAAATGAAGATTTGCAATGTGATCAAGTGAATAAGAGAGGTGGGATGAAGAGGATTGAAGATGATTGGGTGAAGTTGACAGTGTTAAAATTGAGGAAAGAGAAGATAGAGGTGGATGGTAACATTAGGAATGAAGATAAAGGCGTGTGAGCTTATATAAAGGCTTTAGTGAATTTTATTGGCTACTATTAGTATCTTTTAATACAAATAATCATGTCCATGACTACTAATTGTATATATTTTTACTTTTATCTTGTAATCTTTGATTGGTTTGTATGGCTAACTCCCCATTCTATTCACAAAAGAAATACTTATGCTACATAAAAAAGAATCCCTAATCTAGAATCCTAAAGAATTTTTTACAGGGCACACATTATTTTGATCTTTTGAAGGTTTGAATCCTTTAGCATGAAATGGATTATGCTAATTCTCCATATTTTTTTTTTTTTTAAAAAAGAGGCTTAGATATTATATAGTTCAAGGTCCAATGTCATACTGTTAGATTGTAATGATGATCAATGGAAAAAGATTTAAACCTTTCTTCTTAGTTTGATCCTTTAAATGAAACACCTATTAATTACCTAGCCTGGGTGAAAGCCTTCTTATAGTGCATTAAGCCCAACGTGAAAGGTTAGATTAGATAGGCTAATCAGAGGGCCCTACTCCAAGGCCTATCACCTAAATCTCCTTTAATCATCCAAAATTTCATGAGCTTAACTCTAATGGCCTACAACTTAATCTAAAAGTCACATCCATTCAATTAAATGGGCTAAAGCCTACAATTTGGATTAACCTACAATGGTATTCTTTTGTATAGTGTCGGTAAAGCACTAGAAATCTAAACGTTAGTATCATATTTTTCTATCAAGCACATATTTGTTTAATTAGTGCCTTAAGTGTGACTAAAGAAAGCAAGCTAGGGGAATTTAGTAGATATAGACTAGAAGATCAAGGATTTAATCAACTAAGTATATTTAATAATAACAAGGTATTAGAACAAATTAAAGATCTATTATCTTATTTTAGACTGGGAAGAATAATTCTTCATCTAATAAGTTTGGTAGATAACATTGAAAGAATTGCTTTTTAGATATGTGTTAAAAATCTATTACAACTAGTTATATTTTAAAGATATATGTCGTGGTTTAAAATAAAAAATCATTGAATTGTTTTTCTTAAAAAAAAAACAATCATGCAACATATTTTTAACATGCCAAAATTAAGTGATTTTTCTTGAAGTTTCGGAATACAATTACTACGAATGAAAATTGCTTCTACAAGCTACAACTCAGAGGTTTTTCTATCCTTGACATACTTTAAGTAAAGAAAAATGTTTCATTGTTTCCATAGTCTTCAAACTTCAAAATGTGATTATCTTTCTTTATAGAAGATACAAATTAATTTAAAATACTTCTATTAATTGTTTTAAATCAATCTTATCAATGTTGAAAAAAATTAAAGACGATTTTCTGAATTAATTGAGGATTTTTTTTACTATTGACTAGAGTAAAAATCCTACCATTTTGAGAGCTCACCAAGCCTATATATTGAAGATCATTGAATAGGCCATTTTAATGTATGTATTTAAGATTGTAGTCAATTTATTGACAAATTTGAGCTTATGTTAATTTTACTAGCAAAAGCACTTGTAGAAAATTTTGACTATTTGCGTTGTGTGCTTATCTTTCAGCAGTCAATGTCCTTGATCGTAAAGGAGATTTAAAATCTATTCCACCAAGTGCGAACTAAGTATTAGGGGATTTTCACACCTTGGAAGGTTCGAACCAACCTATCTCTTAAGGGTGTGTAAATGTTCGTGTAAGAGGCACCTGAGACCTAGATCACTAAACGCTAATACATAGTTATAAATAAGTTATAATCATAATAAAAAAGGGTGGCAAGACCTGGGCCACGATGTAGCTTTTGAATCACTAACCCAATGTCAATGGGGGGAGTAAACCCTAGACTTCATGTCTTACCGGCATATGGGTTTGTTTCAGGCATAACTATGATTTGATAACTTGCTTGAAATTGCTTATGCGGTGTACATTGAAAGTATTGCACACTCCATTCACTAAGCTCGTAGTGTGCTCACCCCTCCACAAACTGTTTTGCAGGTAAAAGATTACAGAAGCTTTGGGATGGATCTAGATGCGAATGTCGAAATTTTTGGAAGCCGAGAAATGATAAAAAGGATGAATAATTAGTAAGCTATCTAGATGAAAATGTCATTTTAGGACCTTGGTGTAAAATTTGAATCTATGAACTTAGGGTTTTATTCCCATTTATTGATTGGTAGGATTCCGACTCTCTGCAATCTTGGTTGATCGTAGACATGAATCTATATTTATAATTTATGGTAAAATTATATGTAATATGATTATTTTAAATGTAATTTCAATTATTTAGAAGTCTTATGATCTCTACTCTGACTCGTAAGAAACGGTTTATCATGTAATGGTGTGATATACTTAAATCCAAGGATAAGCACAACAAAACCAAATGAAAGACAATTACAAAATGTCAATCAACAAGTCCACAAATCCAAAAAATGGCAGAAGACCAAATTTTACCAATGACTCTAATTTACATGGAAGAATTGCTTTGAATACAACAATGATGGTGCTAAAACCAAGTTTAAAGCACATGCAAAAACCAATTAGAAAGACAATCAAACAATATAATCAAAAACTACTTATCCAAATGTCAATTAAATCTCAATACTTGTAACCAATTCTTTTCACTAAGCGTAATTAACCTAAGTATCACAAATGTGATTGCTATGAAACCAAAGATAATTGCCTAAAAGAGTTTAAGCACATGTAAATGAACCATTAAACAACTCTTAAGTACATATCAAACCAGTTCAAATTGGAGCAAAATGGCGTGAACCCTAAACTTCCCAAGGTGATCCGATAATAAGAACATAAGTTAGATTAAAAACCACTAAGATGATATTGATCAAATGAATCATAATTCAACTCATTTCCAAAAAAATCCCAATCGAACATTAACAAACCCAAACCATAAAAAATCTCCTAACTCTAAGAAATTCCACGTAAACAATATGAAGTAAATTGAAAGCAATATCAAGAGATAAAACCAACCAATAGGAAAAACAATACAAGAAAGGATTTTAGATCACAAGTGTCGCTAAAAATCAAATCAAAACCAACCTAAATAACCCTAGATATGACTCACTAGTGATAAAAAGGAATCACAACAAAAGGAATTGATATTACTCACATTCTCTTTGTTACCATTCACCACAAATTCCAATTTTTGGATTAAATTTGATAAAGCTAATGGATTTATGTTGAACCCTAACCCTCACATACGAAAAGTGTATTTGCCTGCAAATTTCAAAAGCTCCCAAACCCTTACTTAATCAATATATAAAACTTCTCCATTTAAGGTTAAAAGTACACAAAATTTACAACTATACCACTTAGGGTGGCAGTCCTAAAGTACTATTTACAACCAAATAAAGTGTCCTAAAAAATTACAACATAAATGATTCAAATTAAATAAAATACAAGTAAAATATCCTCAACATGCTAGTTTCTGTCATAAGATACATCGACCTAACTTATCGCCGATTCATTTGGTCCCATTGGATAACCCACATCAGAGTCTTAGTGAGTTTGTCCATCACCCTATAAAGCCTAATAAGTGTGCCTATTGGAATATACTATACATGAGTAAAATAAAGAGGTTAGTAAACAAATAATTTTGGGGTCGATTTTGATCAAAATGGTCCTCATCGCAAAAATTAAATCCTTTAGCTCTTGCCCTAATGGATAAGTCCATTGATTTTTGATTACCTAACCATCTCCTCGAGCCTAAAAAATTTTGGTCCTTAAATCTAATAGATCAAATGCAGTAATACTCCTAATTTTCTCCTATAAGCCACCTGAGGAGAGTAAGCACTGCAGAATCCCAATATCTGAAAATAACTATAGGGGTGATTGCTATCACTCCTCCATTTGTAAGATGTATCTCATCTCAAATAAATAATGCCCCATTACTACAAAAGTTTCCCTTGTCTCAAACATTCTATTGATATTGTTTCCTCCTTTTCTAACTCATTTATGTTCGCTGACCCTTAAGTGCGCCTCTAATAGTTGGCTCAACTGCTCAAGGCCCTTTGAAAACCTCTAAAGGTGGACACAATGTCTCCGGAACTGTCTGGCCCTCCCTAGTGATCCTACATCATATCACTCTGACCCTCAGTATCCTTTAAAAGGCTACTCAACTACTCCATGACCTCCAGTACCTCTGAAGGTTAAACACAAACTGCCTCCTGAACAGTTTAGGACCTCTTGGTGGTCTACTCATCAACTCAATCCATCGTGGATCCCTCTGATTGAGGGCACATTTGTGTCTGACAAATGTGTCCTTCTGTATGTTGCTCATGTAACTAGGAGCTTTAAGAACCTCTGAAGGTTAGCATGTTTGCTTTTTGCCAATATGACTTTTGAAGGTTGTTTCATGTGGTTAAAAATTCTTAAGGGAATCTCTGAATGTTCTATGGATCTGTTGCTGAACTTTGGTACCTCTGAAGGTGACATCGGATTTAGAAGATGCTTTACCTTCTTGAGGATCATATATTTTCTGAGCCATCATGTAAGACCCTCCTATCATAAAACCATGGCCTGCCAAGCAATATATGGGATGTACACATAGGAATAATATCGCATTCAAGCTCATCACAGTACTTTATCCCCTATACTGAAGGGAACCCTAGCCCTTTGGATCACACAAAGAATCTCCTAATCATTAAACAATGAATGAATAAGGTTTAGGATGTCGGGAAAGTTTTCATTCAAGTTTTAACTTTTGAACTAATGATGCAGCTACGAACATTAGTACAAACAGCCACCATCAATAATAATTATGCACAAGTTTCCTTGTACCCTACAAGAAGTATGGAACAAACTTTCTCTTTAGCCCATCATCAATGGTAGGAAAAGAAGTCAATACTTGATGTACCAAATAGTATAAAAAAAAAGAAGTAAAAACATCATTTGACAATGATACTTAGCACTAACATCCACTAGTTAACAACACACTCACTAAAAAAATAATAATACATACACCACAACAACACACACCTTACTCACCCAACGGATGAAACACACAACACAACCAATACAAGACATGCCTTATTGCACTCAAGTAAAGTAAATAAATGAATACACACAATCACTACCAAGTAGTTAAGAATTAAATTCAACCACAAGTATTAAGAATAGTTCCATAATTTTCACCTTAATGTTTGTTATTTGAATTCAAATTCTACTACTCAAACCTTCTTTTCTTGCCTTAGTTTCAAACTATAATAAATCACAATGTGCAGCACCTCAACATACACATATGCACAACTTCATACCGCCACAAGTACACTCTAGACCCTTATCACTGTCACCACCACTAATGTCACTTGCAATACTCCTATTACAACACACATAAACACTACAGTCACACCCACCCACAAAGCCTTATCTAATACACCAACAACACACACACATTTTCTTCACTAAATATACAAAACACATCACCACACATATACACCTTCAACTCACCTGTAATTCTCCACTTCTACCCGATTATCACACCGTTACTTACAACAACAAGGCAGCTCAAAATTCAAATTCAAAAATAGTTCACTAATTGCAATATTCCACCAATGGTACTGAGCCACTTTCAAATTCAAATGAACACCACAATTACTCTATTCACAAATGTGTGTTTTGAAATTCCAATAGGTTTCCTTAAACCCACACACACAATTCTAAAATGCACACTACGTCCCCCTTATGTCCAAATCATCCAAGTCAAAATACACCTCTAATTCTTCACACTAAGGCAACTTCGATAAGAGTAAATTAAATCCTTATAAATCATGGCATTAATATGGAATTTGTGTAATTAATTTGAATAAAATCAAAGTGGATTCAGTACTCCAACAGATAAAATATAATCAGTTTTAGGTATACTACTAAAGAGAAGTGGAAAGATAACAAAAGGGAGCATGATTGGAGCTCCAAAAGACAAGTTAAAGCTACTTATGGACAACATAGGGAAAGCCACGCCGTGTCATTATATGTGCACGCCAGAGGATGAAATTGACACTTGGAAAGGAAAGCACGACTTGTGATATGGTGTGCTTGAAAGCCGTGCAGACGTTAGGGAGAAATGGAAGAGTCCAGAGCCTGGCACGGGTTGTTATATAGCCTGTTTCTAGCCGTGCCACATCACTGAATTACAAGAGATGAGAAATTGCGGATTATCAACCAGAGGGAGACAACTGTTTGAAATCTGGCCAGGATGGTGGCGTGTCAGGCGACGTTATTCACTTTTTCGAATTTACCTTGGAAAATTAAAGATATATTCGTATCATTCTAGTTGAAGATCCTCGGCATTCCCTTAATAGTATAAATAGAACCAATTAGAGATGAAGGAAAAGAGTCAAGCTGAAGGAGAACATGCGGCAGAGAACACCCTAAAGAAGAGAAGTTAGAAGAGTTTCCAGAATCGAAGTCAAGATCTTTGTGTTTCGGTTTATTATGGATTCAATTATTTTCTCTTTTGTTCCTTTATTGAATTCATGAGTATTAATTGTTTTATATACTGATCCCTTGAGAAACCCCTAATTGATCACGTCACAATTTGTGATGATTCATAATTAATCCTGATCTTTTGAGTTTATCAGGTTGCAAACAGGTTTAGTTCAATCTTGATAAGTGCGCAGTAATTAGGATTGAATAAGAATCTCTGTTATTAAGATTGAGAAATCGCTTAATAAAGTAGATCTGGCAAGAATAAACACGACCACTTAAATCCAGCGAATAGGTTTATAGGAGGTTTTCCATATGAATAAGGTCACGTGGTCTGGTTCATGAGAGTCCAAGGATTTTATTGCATCTTACTTATGTTAATTACAAGAGAGATCTTAATTGACTTAATTCTGGATTCGGGATTATTGATCTTGAGAAAGACCGTAATCTATGTTAAGAAACACCGCAATTAGAGATTTGTGTATTGATCATTGAAAGTTTGTTAATTTAATAAAAGTTGCATGAGAATTAGGGGTGGAAACCTGTAAGGGTTTTGTTAGATAATTGAATGACTAACTGAGGTAGTTGAATATCTTTAATCTGATCATTTAATTTGTTCCTTTCCAGAATTAATCAGTACTTAGGTAAGTTGAGAATTCATCAATAGTGAGAAGTTAAATAGTAAGGATAACAATAGTAACTGTACTTATAAGTCTTTTCGTCGGACGATACCTATACTCAAATGCATACAGCAATTTGATAGGTATACTTGCCTGAGAACTGTTCGTAAGCTAGGAATGAGTATGGATTTAACTTGTTAGAACGATCAGATCGTCCACCACTTCAAGTTATGAATGTCTGAATCACAAAAATGTTACTACTTTCTTCTTTATACACGAAATATCAATCAAATGGAGCTTCAACAAGACCTCAAACTCACTTCAACAAGTACGAAATTCAACGGAGGGGGAAGGCGTTTGTTTTATAATACAATCTTATTAAAAATTTAGAATAAAATAAATCCAATATAATTATAAACATAATTTCAAACACAACGAGCACTTCAAGTAACACATCACAATTTATTTCCACTTTCATCTTTCAAATGAAGGATTAAACTCAATAACCCTAAATCTTCCGAAATCAAAAATCAAATAACCCTTCTCACACCACAAGCTTTGATACCAAATATTGATGTGCCTAAATTGAATTAAATCTAAGCACATGAACCAATTGAAGAACAACTTCACATTCAATCCCCAAAAGTGGCATGACAACAATTGTAATATGAGCCCTAATTGATAGGAAACCAAAATCCGACAAGACCAATCAAGTAGGGCAATAAACTAAAGGAATTCGAATTTTGGCAATGAGGACCCATTGTGAAGCAGATCGACCCCAGGAATAATTTATAAATTAACCTCTTTTCTATTATTCCTTGTATTGGTGTTTTCCAACAGGCAACACTTATCATATTTTATAGGCAATTGACAAACCGCCTTAGACTCATCAGCTTGTGGGTTTCCATGGACCGACTTGATCCTGGGATGAGCTGGGCCGATGAATCCTATAAAGACCGGCATCATGAAGACCAATTCTTTTATATATTTTTTCATTTTCATCGACTATTTATGTTGTAATCATTTGAGAACACTTTTATTTCCTTCTATTTTCTAATTTAGGACTACCAACCTTAAAAGTAGCAAACTGTAATTTTTGACCACTTTCTAACCCTAGGAGTAGCAAGTATAAATACATGCTAGAGAGGGTTTAAGGAGGCCATATTTTGCAAAATTGAGAGACACTTCATGTGTGGAATTAGGATCTTTTCCTTAGTTAAAAAACTCCATATCAATTTCAACCCAAGAATTGGAATTGTGAGAGTGCACACGAAGGGGGAATTGTGAGTCATATCGATTACATCTTTTGTTTATATTTCATTTTCGTTCTCGAGTGAGTTCATATCTGAGGATAGATTTGAATCTTTTTCTGGGACATATTTTGTGTTGTTTTTCGTAACAATCATCTTTTAAGATTGATCAGTTCACTGGAGACAGCACTTGAAATATATATATCATTTTAGCTTGTGGCGAGAATTTGTGATTGAAAAAGGGATGTTCACAGTTTTTTGCTTTCTTTGATCAGATTTCCACATGATTTTCATCCTCATTGTGGTTACTTGATGAATTTTTAACAATAAGATTACTAATTACATCATTTGATCAACATTTTTCCATCAAAAATCTCCAAAGGAGTTCATGTGATTGTCTCATTATGGACCGGTTTTGTGATTGACTTGAGACTTGTTTTTATTTGAGTCAATTTTGATTCGTTCCAAAGGTGGTCTTTGAGCACATCATCTTTTTGGTATCAGAGCACATGTTGAGAGAAGGGATTGTATTAGTGATTATTTCGTGACATTCATCTTCAATAGGGTATTCCCATTTGAACCGCAAATTTGTATTGTTATGTGGCTTTGAGTTTGTGAAAATTAACCTTGATTTGGAATTTCAATTTGCTTTTGGTGGAGTTGGATTTTTGAAGGTTTATTGTATCTTCTGTGATTAATAATTCGTGGAAAGGGAAAAGCATAGAAGTGTTGAATAATTCAACAATTTTTGAACTTGATAACTCACCAATTTCTTGCCGTGACTAGTTGTGGCTGAAGAGTTTTGATGTGCTTAAAACCAATTCAAGCACATACAAAAACTTAAGAAAACCCACTCAATCAAGGCAAACCTTTCCAACAAAGGGTCAAAAGACAGAACCCTAGTAATATATGATAAATCCCAAACATCCAATGATATAATTATAATTCCCACAATCATAATACCTTCTAACAACACCCCTAATTTCGTAATTCCATGCAAATAAACTTCAATTTCAAAAGAAAACATAACAAAAATAATCCCTTTCAAAATAGTGAAGAACACGTTTCTAAGGGAACATCTTCATGATGATCGAAAAGAATGTTAAATACTTTCCAAATAACATAAAAATTTCGTGAACAATAAGATGAATTTCTGACCAAGAAAATATCTCATTTAACCCTAGATATGACATACTAAAATAAAAGAAATCCAACAAAATGAAATTGGATATAACTCATAATTTCAAGATGTTGCACTCACCACAAATTCAACTCTTGGGATTGAAATTGAAAGAGTTTGGAACCAAGGTATGACCCTAATCCACAAACGTGAATTGTAGTGTATATTCTGCAAAATGGAAACCCCTCACAACCCTCTCTTAAGCAAGTATGTATAACTTTGGCTATCTTCAGGGTTAAAAAGTGCTCAAAATTACAAGTTTGGCCACTTTTAAGGTGGCTAACCCTAAATGTGAAAGTTAAAGAAATAAAAGTGTCCCAAAACAAAATACACCCAAAATAGTTCAATAAACATTTACAAGATACCAAAATAACATAAGTCTTCATGATCCAATGCCTCAGAATAGAGATTAATCGCAGCGGGACTTTGATTGTTTACCTGCAAAATGTTTCTGTGTCCAACTGAAGTTGTAGACATTGGATCCCATGAGAATATAATTGTACCTGTAGGATTATTCTCAAATTTTTATTAGAAATACAAGACATAAGTAAAATATGATTAATTTGGTTAATCATCCAAATTGGGGGTCTAAAGAGGATTTGACAGTGTCAGAAATTTTCCCATCATCTCCTCAGGCATCTGAAAGATTTATCCTCAAATCTTAGAGGATCGGGGTTGTGGAATTGACCCTTAGTATCTCTTATTGTCTTGCTCATTCCGGCCTAACCATGATGGATGGATGCCTGATCTGTTTCTAAAAACACCTGGACCTTAGATGGAGGTCATCGGTAATAGCCTATGCGTGACTTGCCATGTTGAAAATGTAGGTTTTTTTTCAACTCATTATTATCACCCGTCGAATCATACAACAAGGCGACCATCCATCAAATGGAATCAATGCATATGAACCAATATCACAAAGTATCCATCAGATAGTTAAGCCCGAATTACACAAGAACCTTTGCCCTAAGGGTAACATGCATACTACCTCTATTATCCAACCAATGGCAAATGATAAGGCCAAGGAAGTGGTATAGAGACAGTTGTAATTTGTCTACCAGTGCGTCAGAAAAAATAAACCCCAAAAAATTTTCACGTGCAACTACCACTATCGATGATGAGTTACACCAAAGAATAATAACCTGATTCTGGCAAGGGGTAAGAAATAGTTCTCCGACTGAATATCACTGGTAATCAGGAAGATGAGGATAAAATCCTGCGTAACACATTAAGGGTAGAAATTTCCCTCCTGTAAGCTCCTTAGCGCATTTGCATTTGGATCATCATAATAATCCTACAATGCTGTTGGTAGATCTGTAGGCCTCAATCAGATCAATGGTCATCCTACAGTAACCTCTTCATGTCTCCATAACAGTCAACATCGTCACCCTCTTATTTGGACACTATGCGCCATAAGCCCAAACCATGCAATAAAAAACATTTTATCTGGCGCGCTTTCCCATTAGTAGCTCCAGAACAGTTTGCCTCGTTTCTGGGGCCATGACCTCTTTACCCTTCCCTAGTGAGTAAGTTTTTTTCTCTTATAATGTTGGGGTAGTAGTGTCCACTTGCCTGACTAGCCTCACCTACCGCCTTTATTCCCCCTGACAACTTCGGCTGAGATGGTTTTTTATTAACAGTGTTGGCCTACCTGCTTGTGAGCCCTAAAGAAGTCTTGGACCTCCTCTGCTCTCTACTTTATAAAGGCCAACTGAGCACATTTTTTTGGTATCAAAGCTTGAGGTTTAAGAGAAGGGATTTTTTAAATTTAGAATTCAAAATTGGGGGATTGTTGAAAAGCCCCTTGATCCGAATTATAAGGGGAGTTGAGTTATTTCAATGGGGGGTTTTAAAGTGCTATCTTGTTGTTTTTTTGTTGTAACTTGGAGACTCGTAACTTTCTTGGTTCCCTTGGGAATGGCCTGGTTGTGAATGTCTTTGGGGTAGAACTAAGGAGTAAGAAGTGTTGATCCTTTGTTCAATTGAAGAAGGTGAATTTTGTTTTTGTTGAATTTTGGGAGTGAAAAAAAATTTTGTGATTTCAAACTTGAATTTTCAGAATTGAGGTGTATATGGAAGCAATTTGAATTTCAAACATCATTAAGTCATTTTTTAAATTATGTATCATTTGAATTTGAAATAGCTTTTTACCATTTGTGGAATATTGCAATTTTGAACTCTTTTTTTAATTTTTGAAAAGTGACTGCCTCACTTGTATAAATTGTGGTTTTGGGTGTATTTTGGGGAAGTGAAAGTGTGCCAGGTTTGTGAAAAACCTCAGAACATAATATAAAAAATGGGAGCGAAAATGCAGCAAGTGCACGGGTCGACAAGAATAAAAGGGGTGAAAGAAAGGGTTTCCCACCCTGGGGAACCAATGAGACAATCTAGGGCAATTCTTACAATATCTAGGTGATTAAAAAGGGTTTTGAAATGTCAACTAAAAATTTCTTAAAGCAACAAAAAAATTTTTATGACAATCTATAAATTTATGAAAAAGGGGAAAGTTAGAATTCCCCCTAGATTTTTTAATCAAATTGTACCAAGTATGTCAACTATGGTTATAAGGTTATTCAAGGGGTTTTTAAAAATCCTTTTTAGGGATTTGACCTTTAAATCAATTAGTCGGTTTCCCGCGCCCAAAAAACCCAAGGAATCAAATTTTTTTCATCCCCCTCCCATCTAAAAACAACAAATTTCCCAAATAAATTTAACCCTAACCCTTATGATTAATTAACAAGAAACATTGCTTTTTGCGCCCTCCAAAACCTAATTAAACCAATTTCCAACCCCCGTATTGATAATCAATCTAAAAAGAATTCCTAAAAAAATCCAAATCAATTCCCGTATAAAAGGGGATTTCAAAAAATTATAAAAAAGACTGTTTATAATTAAATAAAAAGGGAATTGCAATCATAATAATCCAATTTTCCTAATTACAAACGGCTACAATTACCCTTTTAAAAACATTTTTAATTTCACCCAAATTTCCCACAAGGATTTTTAGAACTTATAGTTGAGTTGCATAAAAACAATTGAAAAAAGAGGTGCAATGGAATTTATATTAAACAACTAATAAATGGCAAAAAAAGAAAATAAAGTAAATGAAACAAGGGTTATAATTTTCAAGAGCTTAATTTTAAAAAAGACTCCTTGAATTTTTCAATTGAAAGCAAATTTTCAAAAAAATACATTCTTCCTTCAAACTAAATTTTGGAAAAATCTAAATACCTAAGGAAATTCTAAGATTCAAAAAAGACAAATATCTAAAAAAAAAGAAGAACAAAAGGATTCAAACAAAAAAAGGATGTTTAACCCAAAAGAAAGATTTAACAAAAGAAATGATGCCCCCAAAGGGTTCACACAAGGGGTCTATTTATAGATCCAAAAAGGGAGGGGAAAAGGTTGATCTGATGAGGTTTTGATCAGAAAATTTAAATTAGGATACTTTTTGAGAGATTCTCGCAATGGATACCGGGGGGAGTAATAGGCCGGCTCAAGGCCGGCGCCTTTGAATTGGGGCCGGGCTTAAAGGCCCGGGGTTTTTCCTTCTTTTTGAGGCCGGTTTTAAAAGGGCCGCCAAAGGGCCGCTCAAGGCCGCGGCCTTGAATGACCCGGCCCAAGGACGGGGGCCTTCAGTCAACCCTTTCGCTCACTTTTAAATTTTGTGAAAAAACTCCTCCAAAAAACTTGAAATTTACTTTTGGGCCCCTAAAAAAACCCTGTTTTTTCACAATAAAAACCAAAAGTATCATTCAAAATTTTTTCTTAAAATAAAAAAAATTTTAAAAAAAGTCCAAAAGAAAATAAAATAAAAAGTACTTCAACACCCCACATTTTGAATTTTTGCTTTCCTAAGAAAAAAAAATTGTTTTAAACAAAAAAACCACATTGAACTTCTGGTCCCTTTGTTCGACCATACTGAAATTGTAACTATATATCTATTAATTTTTATATTTTAAAATTAAATACAACAATTTTTAACCCAGTGTTTAACAATAGAAAACAAACTATCCATAAGGAAAACCTTCTTTTAAACTTCATTGGTTATTAGCAAGTATCATCCCCCCAAATTTTACTTCTCTAAATAAGAAACAAGGAGTGAAAGCATATGGTACCTTTTTTTTTCTAAAAATTTTCCCCCCTTTTTTTTTTTTTTTTTAATGTTTTATTTGCCTTGATTGGCAGCGAGTGAGACTTCACTTTTTCTGGGGCCCAAAGCTCGCCCATGTCAACCTGACTTTCATTAAGGTACAAAATTTTTGTTTTTCCGCCCTTCTCGTTTTTGGAGTTCATTGAGTCGGCACTCCGGGGCCTCGCCAAGTGACCAGGTTTTTAAAGGGCCCCTACAAACTCTTCCTCACACAACTTTTAAATTTGGATACCTTAACTCATTTTCCTGAGTTTTGGGAGAAAAGGCTCTTTTTTTTTTTTTTTTTTTTTTTTTTTTTTTTTTTTTTTAAGGGGATCCAATAAAAAAAAATTTCTTTTACCTCTTTCACAGGTGTTAAGGGTATTCTCAAAGAAATTTCAAAAAAAAATTTACCCCAACCAATTTTTCCCTTTGAATAAACTTCCCTTTTTTTTTTTAAACTAAGGACTCAATCCAAGTTCAAAGCCAACATAGGGAAAAACCCCTTTCTCTAGAGATTTTACTTTTAAATTTTAACTAGTAAAATATAACAACAATTGGCGAGTGGGGGCACCAATCAAATTCAATTTCGGGTTTTATTGAAAAATTTAAGGGACATAAATAAACAGGGGTTTTGTAAGCCATGATGTGGCATCATTATACTTCAAACATTAAAACCCCTTTCCCCCACACTTAAATGGACAATGCCTCATTGTTCCTAAATTACAAAATTAAAAGGAAACGAATGTCAATGCAAAATTGAAATCTGGTATTTTCCCCGGTAAAAATTGTTCATCAGGAAGAAAATTCCCCCAAAAAAGCTGTCAACCTTGGAGTGTCTTGAATGCACCGGCAGCTTTTTTTCCGCCTTGAATTATTTTTTTTTTTTTTTTTTTTTTTTTTTTTTTTTTTTTTTTTTTTTTTTTTTTTTTAACGAAACTTTTATAGAACTTATTAAGCAGGGGGCTGCCTCCCATGAACGCTTGTTTTATATCATCAGCCTACTATCAGGGTTAGCTTAATCAAGGATTTTAAACAACTCCTTCAACACCATCGTTTTCAGATTGGGACCAACTTCCTCCATGGTGGGGGCCCTTCTTTCAGCTTCCACCAAGTTTTTGTAGGTAATACAACAAACTTACCTGCGGGAGTCTGCCCTTGACCACCCAGGATTTCCCTATGTTCATCCAACTGTTTTAAATCGCTGCTGCAATTCTTTTTTCAAGGCCTTGATTATGTGAGGCCAGGGATTTCCTAAATTCAACACTTATAACCAAACAATTGATTAAAAAAGACATTGGGTTTCAAGTTCTGCATGGGCATTAGTGTCGGCACTGGTGGCTTCTCATAGTCGTCTGTTTTCTCAAAAGCAACAACATTTCAGTCGGGGGTATTTGTTCACGACCTCTTTTTTTCTTGCCTCTTCTTTTCCCCCCAATCATCTATCTCTTCAAGACAGCTTAAGAGTGGTTTGCCCTACATCTTCCTCCACATCTTTTGTTATAATTTCACCCTCAGCAGATAGTCAGAATACATTGCTTTTCATTAGACAAAAACACAGGATCATCATAAAAAAATGTTCCGGGTCACTAGTGCTCAAGGGTGAGCTTACCTTTCCTAATCAAATTTGAGCTTGACCTTGGCTAGGAAGGTCTTCCTAAGATCATGGTACCTCTCAAACTTCTTCCAATTTTTAAGACTATAAAGCAATGGAAAATGAAAATTTTTTCCCCTTTTACTAGGGAAATTTTCCCCCTAACCCTTTGGGGACTTTACACTTTATCCGCAAGTTGTAATAACGGCGTCTCCTTTCATTCTCCAAGTCCTAGTTTTTTTTAAAATGGACAGGCTTTAAATTTTTACTTGCCCAGAATCTATAAAAACTTTACAAAATTAAAATTACCATAGGCAAGAACATAAAACTTCCCTGACTCTTTGTTTTCTCGGCAAATTGGGTAAATCTTTTGTAAATCATAAACAAATTCCCCTATAACATCCTGTTCATTCCCTTTAATCTCCTCTTCTTTGATAAATCCTTCATGAACCAAACATATATGGATCTGCTGAAGTGCCCTGCAAAAAGGAATGTTAATTTGCAATTTTTTTTTAAAACTTTTAAAAAATTTTGCAAATTGTGAATCCAAATTTTTGTTGCTTCACCTCCCGGGAAAGGAAATAGGAGAACATAGCTTTTACTTTTGTGAATTTGTTTTGGGTCCTCTTCCTTTTGTTTTCCCTTTATCTTTCCCCATTAACCTCCTCTTCCTCAAGTTTCTTATCAACCAATCCTTTCCACCTTTAAATAAAGCATTTACACCCCCAAGGGTTTTGCTCATATGCTAGGTAAAGACCCAGAGGTCTTTACCAACTGTTAAACATTTGACAACTGATTTTCAAAGATTCCTAATGGTGGCTTTTTGATTTTGCAAAATTGTGTCCTTTTTCATAAAACTTACATGGTTCTTTCCCTTTTAACGACCTTGCTGAAAGAGGTATTATTATTAGGGTATTGTTGATGGGATATTTGATTTGGGCCTTGCTTTTGAAACCAGGGGGTTTTAAGTGCGTTTTTATCATTTTTCCTGAAAATTTGGGTGGTTTCGCCCCCCGGATTGTAGGGGTTTGAATAGGGTCCTTTATTTCCCTTTGGAATTGTTTGCAAAATTTTCTTGCTCTCCGGGATGAGGGGGAAAAGTTTCAGATGGGCACTCAAAAGGGTTTAGTGTTGTCCTGAGCATAACTCACAAAAAGAAAATTGATTAACATTTAAAAAAGGGGAAAAGGTATTTACTTTCCTGGGGGGTAAGAGCGAAATCTAGTTTTTTAAGGTTTCCCTATCATTGCAGAGCCACTCAACTTACCCCTTTTATTTGCCAATTATGTGCACTAGAGGCCTTTCATCTATCAAAGCACTACCCATCATATGTCTTTCTCATTAATGCACCACCAAAACAGCCTCTACCAGAGATCTCAAAGGTCCCTCTAAACTGAGATAAATTCTCAAAAAGGGAAATTTCTGGTAATCCTGAGGGGGGGATTTTTCTAATTGCCCCCCTAAATCTTTCCCCCGCTTTATAAAGTATTCCCACTAAAAAACTGAAGTTTGTGATGTCAAATTTTTAAAAAAGCAGTTCTACTGGTAAAAAAACTCCTTAAAAATTTTGGAAGATCACCCAAGTGGGTTCAGAAATCTTGTGGCAAGAATGTCCAAGCCTAGCCCTTTTTTTTTAAATGAAAAAGGGAAAAAATTGGCCAATTTCATAACAGATACATTATTCATTTTACTGTATTACAAAGAAGAAATACTGCAATACCATCAGGGCTTTCTTTGGATATCCTCCAAATTGATTTTATTGAAACCCTTTGAACGAGTGCTGGTTTTAAATCGAAATTATTTGCCTGAATTGTTTGGTCTTTTAATTGCAGGACTAAACAACGTACCGTTATCTCGAAGTCCTACCAACACCCTGAATCTGATTGTTGTTCTCATCTGCCTCTTCTCTTTTTTCCTTTCTTCTCTGCCTCTTCTAAGTTTTTCGCAAGCTGCTTCTATCTCAAGATTTAATTTTGGGAGAAGTTCAGCACTTCTACTCTTCGCATAAAAAGAAACCTTAAAGAGAATGGAAAACGATCAACAAAATAAGAAAAAATTAAATAAAAAAAAAATTGTTTCCTAAATTACCCAAAAAAAACGAAACTAAAATCTATTATTCCCCGGCAACGCGCCAAAAACTTGATACACTCAGAACATTAAAAATATAATGGGAGCGTAAATTGCAGCAAGTGCACTGGTCATCAATAAAAAAGGGTGAAAAGTAAGGTTGTCGTCCCCGAGGAACCAATAAGACTAATCTATGGCAATTCTTACAATACTAGGTGATTAAAAAAGGGGTTTTGAAAGTCTAATCAAAAAATTTAACTTAAACAACAAAAAAAATTTTTATGACGAACTATCAAATTTTAAAAAAAGGGGGTTGAATTCACCCTAATTTGTTAATCAAAATTTCTACCAAGTTTTTGTCAACAGTGTTATAAGGGTTTTCAAGTGAGTTTTGAAAATCCTTTTTAGGGGTTTGACCTTAAATCAATTTGTCGGCTTCCGCTCCCATTAAACCCAAAGGGAAACAAAATTATGTTCATACCCTCCCGATTCTACAAACAACTAATGCCCAAATCAATTAACCCAATCCCTTTGGAAATTAACAAGAAAAAAATTGCATTGCGCCCTCCATAAACTCTAATTAAACCATTACGCAACTCCCGTATTGATAATCAATCTAATTAAGAATTCCTAACAAATCCTAATCAATTCCCCCTACAAAGGGTTTTTAAAAATTTTAAAAACAAAAACGATAAAAATTGAAATCAAAGGAATTGCAATCATGAATAACCAATAATTCCTAATTAAAACATGGGTACAATTATCCTTTTAACATTTTAGAGTTTTAACCAATTTCCCACAAGGATATTTTGAACATTTAGTATGGTTGCAAAAAACAATTGAAATAAAAAGGTGCAATGGAATTCATATTAAACAACTAAAAAAAGGCATAAAAAAAAAAAAAGTAAATGAAACAATGGTTTTAACCAAGAGCTTCAATCTTTAAAAAAGACTCCTTGAATCTCAATTGAAAGCAAACTTCAACAAAGACATTTTTTTCCTTCAAAAAAACTTTGGAAAAAACTAAAGTACCTAAGGAAAATTTTAATGATTCAAAAAAAAGACAAATGATCTAAAACAAAGAAGAAGAACAAAAGGATTCAAACAAAAAAAGGGTGCTTAACCAAAGAAAGGATGCTTAACAAAAAAAATGATGCCCCCAAGGTTTACACAAGGGGTCTATTTTTAGATCCAAAAGGAGGGGGGTAAAGGGTTTACTGATGAGGATTTGATCACAAATTAATTAGGAAAAAGATTTTTGGGGAGATTCCGCAATGGATATCCGGGGAGTAATGAAGGCCGCTCAAAGGGCCGCGGCCTTGAATTAGGGCCCGGGTTTAAAGGCCGGCGGGTTTTCTTCTTTTGAGGCCGGTTTAAAGGCCGCTCAGGGGCTCAAGGGCCCGGGGGCCTTGAATTTTAGGCCGGCCCAAGGACGGGGGGCCTTCGTGCAATCCTTCGCTCACTTTTTTAAATTTTGGAAAAACTCCTCCAAAAAACTTGAATTTTCTTTTGGGTCCTCAAAACCGTATTTTCACAAAAATCCATTAAAATCATTTCTTTATTTTCTTTAATATTAAAATAAATTTAATATAAGTCCCCAAAAAAAAAAATAAGTAAAATTTATCTATCAGCTTGAAAAATGTTTTGGTTTATATTTCCTTTTTAATTTTGTAAAGGTTTATACATTTGGGGTTGGTTTTTATTGTGTTGTCAAAAACATTGTGGTGGGGCGGAAACATTGTGAACCGGAGCATAAGGAATTTTTGTGTGGCGGTGAATGGATGTTATAAGTGGTTAATTGCACCAAAATTGTGTATTTAAGTGCAAAAGCCAAGGAAGAAAAAGGAAAGTGAAAGGTAAATTTGAATTCAAATACATCCATTAATTAAGTATTTTTTAATACATTAAGGATTCATGTTTGAATTTGAATTGTCAAAATTTTATGGGGAAAATTTCAAATTGGGGAATTATTTAATTTTTGCTTGCTGCCTTTGTTGTGAAGTTTCGGGGTAAGGGGTTGCACAAGAAGTGTTTTTGTGTTAAGGCAAGGAAGTGATCGTTTGAAGTAAAATTTTTGTTCTAAAA
>JBBMOL010001031.1:12730-52682 GCA_037954665.1 Laguncularia racemosa | reverse complement strand
AAAGGGGAGAATTCCCCGGGAAGGGTTTTTCAATTTGGGGGAAAATTTTAAAGATGGAGGTCTGCCCCGTAGATAGAGATCTATGGTATGAAATTTTTAAGAAGAAAAACCCCCAGGGTTTAATTACCAAGGAGAAAGCGGGGAAAAAAAGGGAGATTGTGATTACATCCACTCAATTAAAGGGCCCGTGGATCAGCAGCGATCAAAAAGGGCACGAAGCTTAAATTTGGTCTTACGTTGCTGAAAATTTGCCCTGGGGGAACGAAACCTTTGAGAAGACGGGCGAAAGATCTTTTCTTTAAATTGGGAACCCTTTTATCATAGCAAATCGCTTGTGAATAGGTTGGTTTCTAGGGAAGCGACTGTACAACCTTTGAAATGAGTGAAGGTGATTGTTTTTCCCTTCCACATTTAAAAACATTTTAATACTTTCATGGGCAATTTGGGCATCTATTAAATGTTAATTTGGATGAGGAGGAAAAAGGGGCAGGTACTTGGGCCTATGTTCTTTGGGGCCAAAATTCATGGGAAACCCAAAATAATTGTTTTGTTTGGGGCCCCAGTGTTAGTGCGCTTTTGTTTGAGAATGTTGTATCTGCTTTATTATCTGGGGGAAAATGAGAAAAAAAAAGGTTCCCTGAAAATTGCAATGAATGAGGCTTTTTTTGGGTAAGAGGAAGGAATATGAACTATCCAAACCCAAAATTTTTGTTAGCAAAAAAAATTTTAGAGGGGAAGTTTTAAAAAGGGGTCGGGGATTGATTCAAAATAAAGTTTTGGAAGTGGGGAAAAAACCCGGGAACAAAAAAACAATTGTAGAAGCAAAAGTTTTGGGTTCAGAAAAAGGGCAAGATGATCCCAATCATCGTCTAGTACAAAGAAAGGATGACCAGAAATTTGGGGGGAAGACAGTACTCACGTGCAATTCATCTAAAAAGGTTGACCATAGTGTTTTGGAAAAATTGACCCCTGGAGTGTCTTTTCACATGAAAACCTCATAGAGATTTTTTTTCTGCTGTTAGGGGAACCAAAACCAAGGAGGTACAGTCCCGAATGGGAAAATGATTCGACCCTTGACATTTCAGTTTTGGAAAAAGGTAAGTTGAAAATGAAGGATGGGACAGTTAAAAAATCTTTCGGATGTGATCCCCAAAATTCCTGGTCTTACTGGGAAAACTTATTTTTTTTAAAGAATTTAGGGCAGATGCTGGTAATTACTTTCATCAGCAAAAAAGTATTCATGTAAACTAATTCGTGGGGTCTATGGTAAATTCTAGAGGCGAACAGTGAAAAGAAGCTGTGGAAATTTGCGGGGAAAAGGGGGCAATAGTTAGTGGTGGGTTATATCATAGAGCAGGTGAAAGAAGACTCTACAATGCTGTGGAAAATCGAAGATTGGGTCAAAATGGTGAAAAAGGTTTTGGTGACCCTTGCTTTAAGGAAGATGGTGGAAGGAACCCCAAAAGTTTTTTCTATGGTTTCGAATTCTGTGAATATTGTCTACATGGAAAATAGAATCGGGTATCTTTTGTTTTCTATAGGAGGGAGGGGCAAAAGGGATTCTGGATTTAATTCACAGTGACGTCTTTGGTCCTTCACCATACTAGGCATCTTTTGGAAAATCAAGGTATTATGTTTTCCTTAACCGATGATTACTTCCAGATATGTGTGGAAATATTTCTTCGGACAGAGAAAAGATGATGTGTTAGAAACAATTTCATGAATTTAACAGGCTTTTGTGGAAAAATCAATTTGAATGACAAGTTAAAATGTTGGCGCAAACCTGACAATGGAGGAGAAATTTGTCGGCGAAATTTGATTACTATGGTCATGTGTGTGGCCAACATAAGTATGGCATAGCAGGCAGAAACGACCACACCATCTTTCACGACCACCAAGCAGAATGAGATAGCAAAGACAGACCTTAATCACAAATCCCTTACATGAGAACCAAGGAGTAGTTAAGTTGGTGCAAACTATAGTGTCAACTCAATTTTTTGGGGCAAGAAGCAGTGGCTACTAGCGTGTTACTAAAGAACAAGTCTTCCACATCAGACTTTGAAGGATCAAACAAACACCATTAAGGCACTATTTCAGAAACGACCAAATATATCTCCATGTTAGAGTAATTCGTATTGTGAAGCGTATTGCATGTGACCATACGGAAAAGAGGAATAAACTAGGAAAGCACAGACTAAGAAAGTGGCATCTTCATTGGGTACGAAGATGGTATTAAAGGGGTATATCGTTCTTGGAATCCTACTACTACAGCACATCATTTACAGCAACAAATGTGGTATTATAGAGAATCAAAGATTAAAAACAGGATTGTTTCACAAGCCCCAAAAGAACCATAGACAGTTAAGTTAAATGTTGGTTTAACAGGGAAAGATAGAGGCAACACAACTTGAAACGAAAAAATCAATTCTGAAAAAAAATGATGAGCCTGATGTCGAGGAGTGATATTATAGAATCTGATACTGAGTTTTGAAGTATGAAGCTCCACTTGAACCGGCTTTAAAGGAGGTCCCACAATTCAAAAAAGCGCACTCTGAGAGGTATACTTTATTGCGCAATAATGAACGATATGTGCTTTGATCTATTACAAGTTATGATCTCAAAATACAATGTTAACGTGAAGAAAAAAGAGCTGTAGATACAAAATAGTTAGGGAGAACACGCCATAACCGATGAGATGCGACTCATTGGGTACAAAAAGCAATTGGATTCTAGTAAGAATAACCGCAATCGAAGGCAATTGGTTTAAAGTGGCGTATTTTCAAGAAGAAGGAATCCGTAGATGGAGATACAAACATGATATAAGCTCAATCTAGTTGTAAAGGATAGTCTACAGAACTAGGAAGAGATTGATTATGGTGATATTTTTTTCTCCAGTTGCTAAATTAAAATTTTATAAGACTTGTTTTATATCTGTAGGCAGCTACAGTACACACTAAAGCGTAGATGCCCAACAAGATTTGTAAAAACAAGCCATTCCATACATGGTGACGTGAAGGAGGATATTTACACTGAAGCAACCAATGTTGGTGATTTGTTGGTTAAGGGAAAAGGTAGATTTTTGTTTGCAAACTAAAAACAGTCTTTTATATGGCCTAAAACAATCTCCAAGACATGTGGTATTCAGAAGTTTCGACTCCTATGCCCTTGAAGACTTGGCTTTATTTCATTGTGAATGCAGATCATATGTGTTATATGTGAAATGATTAGATTATGATTTTTGTTAAATTAAATCCATATGTGTTAGATAAAATTGCTACCTAGTTGGGATTAGTATCGAGTAAGAAGTAGTACTGTAAGGGATTGTTGGAAAGGAGTTTGAGACGAAAGACATAGGTTCCGCACAAACACTTCATCTTAAGGGCATAGCACAGATAAAAAGGGAGTGGCGAGAGAAATGGAAAGTTGTGGTTAAGATCAGAAGAAATACTGATGAGATATGTTGATAAAATTCAATAAGGTTAGACTGCAAGCCATAAAAACTCCAATGTCCACAAGTTCCTAAGTTATCAGTGATCCGCAATGTCCCCGAGAACTTGTCAAGAGGCACATTTGAAGAGATGGTAGGCATTTCCATATGCCAGCGTAGTGGGGAGCTTGAAGAAAGCCATGGTATGGCTATTGTCCCAGATATCTGCTAAGGCAATGTGGAAGGCATAAAGTAGATATATGTACGCAATCCATGAAAGGAGCAATTGAGCTACTGTAAAGAGGGAATCTACTTATCTTCCGGCAGTATCATCTGATTTTGAAGCAATTATGTTATGAAGGCCATTAAAAACTTCAAATAAAACACAAGTAGTGAAACTAAAGTGTTTTGTTGAATGCTGATATTGGGGAAGTAACATGATAGAGAAGGTCAACCATTGGTATATTTATTTCCTTTATTTAGGAGGAGCTGTGAGTTGGACATGATGGCAAGAGACAAAGCATGGTTGCTTTCACAAGTAACTGAAGCAGACAATGCATGGCTCCATACTCATAGTTGGCTACAGGAAAGTGATTTGGACTAAGTAGATCGTGGCGCGAGAGCATGGTTTTATAGAAGTGGAGCGAAGTGAAGAATTGATGTGATACCAAAGTGTTAAATTTTTGGCTAAAAATCACTTGTTTTTCATAGCAAAACAAAGCATATTGATATACAATACCACTTTCATTCGAGAGAAAATAGAACAAAAAAAAATATAGGCTAAGAAAAAGTGTGACACGTGGGGGGACCAGGTGAACATTGGCAGATTATTTTTACTAAGAGCAGAGAGTGTTGAAAATGTTTGTAATGGTGTACAACTGGATTGGTATTAAGCAAAGGGCATGGGAAGATATTCACCAAGTGGCTAGATGGTTAGGGGTGGGCACATACTCCCCTTTACGATAGGAAGCATGTGTGTGGGGGGGGCTCCCCCCAGAACCCAAGAGGCTTTTAGGTCATTTAAGTTCATGTTTATTTATTAAATAGTTTATGGTTTAGAACCAGAATAATAACTGTTGCTATATACTCTCTTTTCCACTTGACAATTGATGACGAACAAATAAGAGAGCTAATGGATGCTAATTTTAGTGGATCCTTGGTTGGATGTAGTAACCTAATTAAACGGGTAAAACAAGGTAAAATCTTGTATCATTATGTTTCTTTTCTTTTTTAACTTGCTTTGTGCGACTAACCCTAACAAAATAAAAGGACTAAGGCAATGATTGGATAAGATGTAACAAGAGCATGAAATATATTACATAGGTTTAGCTCTAGAGCCCATAATGTAGGGGGCAAAAGGAATGAATAAAGTAAGTGTTTCAAATAACATTTATGCATTAACATACTTTAGCATAATGTTACATACTCCGAAGTAGTCTATAAGTTAGGTTTTACTTACATACCAAAATGTTAATTTAGGTATTTGGATAATTAATATGCTAACAAGAAGTTTGCTTTCCAGCGAGTGTTATTTTTCGCCCGGGTCGCATGTAAAGGCCCATATTTTCTCTATGTGACAGTAAAACCCGATTTATTGACTTACAGAAAGACGAAACCAACCCAAAATATCACTTTTCATTTTCATTTTTCTGTTTGGATTCAGTTGCAAAAGGTAAGAGGGAAAATTGAGATCAAGCAGGTTGTGATTAATTTTCATATAAAGAGTGAACTTAACCCTCATTTCTATGAATCACCTCCTTTCAGCATAACCCGAAGGCATCGTTTTAATTATTCGTCCTCTTTAATCATATTTTCTCGCTTTCATTCTTGTTTACTATCATCATATTTGACCTGTGAATATCTGTTTTTCTTTCCCACTCCTTTGATGAGGTACACATTTGAAGTTGTAAGTTGTTGTTCATAGACTTGTGAATCGAAAACTCATTCAAGGTCGTAGATAACTTAATCTTAAAATATTATTCATACTAGAGATATTTGACTTACACAATGCCTATGTGATCTGTAGAGTTGAAGATAATTACCAAAAGTTTGTACTCCAATTCCAATGTGTGTTTTGATTACAGTATCTTCCAAAAACTAATTTGCTAAGCACATCAACCACTTAACTGGATTCTTTGAGCCAAAATCTTTATGTCGGAAGTACATACATTTCTTTCTTCTATAGAGAACATTAAGCAATAACATGCCAATTCTATATATAAAGCTAATCTTAACTTCACTAGTCCCTCACAAGTTGATTAATTTTGGTTAATGATCACTCTTGTGGCTTCCTAACTTCTTGGCAACTTAAAAAAAATTGGCACAAATTAATTTTTTAGCATAATCCAGCTTGTATGTTTAGTTTCTTCACCCCTCCACGACCAAATAAAATGAAAATTAAGCTTCATTTATAGTCTCCTATCATATGAGTCAATTTTGAAGCTTGATTTATCAAGGCTATTTAACTTCTTTTTATTACATGTATACCATTTAGATTGAACAAGAAACAACGCGCCTGCCCACAAGGAAACTCGATTGATCGGACGCCTGTAGTCGTAATGGTTTCTGGTGGATACTGCATCAAGGATTATGTAATGTTTATGAAGTTAGTTTATTAACTTAATGTCTAATATAAAATGTAATTGTTAATCTTGTTTGTTATGGATAATTTAGGATTTGATCGTGAAGATGTATGAGGAATCTCAATTCTCTGAAACACCTGAAGACTAATAGACGGGATAGTTGACGAATTAATTGCATGTAAATTCGAGGACCGCCTAACAATCTGGGAGACACATGGACGGATTGTTATGGAAAAGCTTAGAATTAGCTTGGGCAAGCAAGTACACAATGAAACAGATTTGCGTAGTAAGAAAGAACGGCCCAGCGAGAAGAATATGCTGGAGAAGGCTTCAGAAGAAAGACAGACATATGAATTACCTAGTCAATAGTTCAAAAAGAAGGACAAAAATCGTCGAGCACAACCGTATTAGCCATGGAAGCTCCATGATCTTGTTCTATTATGCCAATAAAGTATATGGATGTGCCTAATTCAGTCCTTTTGTGGTAACTTGGAGTATAGGAATATAGGTCTTACACATGTCAAAATAAAAATATGATGGTCACATTGTGATGAATATATAGCCTTTTCAACTTCACTTTTATATCAACTCATGCAAAAAGCACTTGATGCTAAATCTGCAAACAAATTTAAATACCTAGATAACATCGGAACAGAGTCATACTAAAAACTTTCAAACATATCTTGTATAGTAAATAAATTCAAAGATAATAATGCAGAAAGTGAACCGGGAAAATTATTAATAAAACGAAAAATAAATTAAAATCAGAACTTAGGATTATTGAATAAAAAATTTTGTAGTAAATATTTATGCTTAAAATAATTTAACTTATAGGGCTTATTTGTAAAATTTTCGTGATAAAACATTAAAGTTACTAAGCATCATATAAATTATTGTGCCTGAGCAAACATACCCCCGAGAAGAATAAAAAACTCATATTTCAAATATATACTACTTATCGGCTATGGCCCCCACAAGAACACTAGAAGCCTCTAGCATTCAAAGGAAAAAAGAAACAAAGATAGAAAAAGTGAGAGTTCATAAAGGACTACAGAAAGAGAGGTCCAAGATGAAACAAGAAAAAGAGAGGGAGAAAAGGCGGCAAATGTGAAAAAAAAAAATCATTAACTTCCACATACAATCTCCAAATGCAAAAAAAATCGAGATCATCAATGTGATCCTTGAGGTGATTTTATGAAACTAGACTAGTTTTGGGTTGCGCAAGAAAATGTTTAATTTTCAAAATTTAACAATAAAATTATTAATATATTATATAAAATAGGATATTAGCTAAAAAATCGTTTCAAAAAACTAGGAATACATTAGACAGAACGATCCTAGTCCTTGAATCCATATAATCGTGTATATTTCTTTCTTGTGTTTTTTAAGAGAAGAAAATTTTCTCCCTAAATTTATCGAAAGATTACATATAAGTATTCGAAAATGAGACTCTAAAGAGTAGAAACCCATGATAACTGTTATTTATATTAATATGTTGTTGTCAATGAATATGTAAATAATTCTATATATTCCTTAAATTATATCGGTTCTATTTTAGAATCTAATTATGTCCTATATTATGTGTGGAGTAATGTATATTACCGGGGGCATTGCAGCATAGAAATGCATGCTGGCCGCTGCAATAAATTGGCGCAGTGTACACGATTGTTGTCTATGTTACTGAGTTAGGATGTATATGTGTGGCTATAGAAAGTTTAGAAAACTACTAATTTTCGTATTGTAGTACAACTAAACATGATTAGGTAAATAATTTTATGATGAATGCAATTTATTTAAGTTAAATGAATTTAGAGATTGTTATCTAAGGTAAGGTTAAGTAAAGAAGAAAAAAATATCCTCAATCTTTAAAAGGTTTATTTTTGCTTTAGAGAAAAGCAAAAGCTTAAGTATCCGGGGAATTGAATAATTCAATGAAATACCTCATTATTTATAATATTTTATAGTATAACCTTTTGTTTAAATTTCTATATTTGGATGGTTATTGCATTTACTCACGTCTTTTTTATCTTACTCTAAAGCTTTGAAATGTAATTTTGATTAATAGAAGAAATACCACTGAAATTTCGAAGCAAAAACTTCAATTTTTAGCAAATTATGAAAGCATGACATTAGATGCGAGGGCATTGGCCGGTCCAAGGCCTATGTAGAATAGAAGGGAGGGCAGTATCATTTTGGAGTAGTTATAATAGCAGCCATGTGAGAACTATATGTGGCTAAGAAGCAAGCCCATGGTCGGTACGAGGGAGTGTGCATGAAGGTAACTTTTTTATATATTTGACAACAAACATGTTGTGCATGGGGCAATAGCATGACCAAGCTAATGACCGTGCCAAGCCAAAATTTGGCGGGGCAACTTTCTAAAATCAATTTCCAAGCTCAATTTCACTTCCCAAAAGTATTTACCCTAAAGATTTGATTTTCTTCTTCAAGAGTAGTTCTTTCGCTTTCAATAAGGCTGTAACAGATTCCTATTGATTAATATTTCCTAATTTATAAGGATTCTTGAGATTTTTTCTAAGAACGTTAAAACTTCCTAAGAAGGTGCAAAATTGATCAGGCTATATATAAGAGTCTATGGAATTTCCCAGCAAAAGAAAAAATATAGATTGTGACAAGTTCTCTAATTTATTTTGGATATTACAAAAAGAGGACTGAATGTGTAACTATTTTAGAGCATGTTCATAAGAGTAGTTTCAAAAGATAATATCGTAAATTTTTCTAAGAATTGAACAAAGAGAAGCAAAATCTTGTTCAGTAAACCTTCAAAAGTGTTATATAGACTATTTTTGTTTTGGACAGAAGGTGTTTCAAAAGTTTGTATGTAATCCGTCTTAGTTCCTCTGTGTTAAACCTTTCCTCAGAAGGCACTTTCAAGGGGAGGCCTTTACACTAGAGACGAACAGTTGATAGGTTTATGTTTCAGAATCGCACTTTGAAAAACCATGTAGCAAACAGAGAACTGTTGACAAGTTTTCCATACAGAAGCTTTTTCAAGAATCGCTTCCATTCCTGCCCACGAATTTTTTTTCTCGCAGATTTCGTTCCTACTAATTTATATATTGATAGTTTTTAAAAATAAATTTCAAGGTCCTAGCTCACGTGTCAAGTAAATTATGGGTAATATACTTGATGTATTTTAACTAAAGTTTGAATTTTATATCATGGAAATTTTTAATTTGGCATAATAGTTATTACATGATTTTTTATTTCAATATTTTATTTGATGATAAAGTGAGAATCATATAATATTTACAAGTTTTATCAAGATTCTTGAAATCTGATATTTTGCTGATATTTGGGAGATCCAGCAGTTAAAAAGATAAGGTCTAAGAAATATGGTTGTTAACACTGAAGATATAGTTCTAGCAATATAATGGGATTACTCAATGACGTAAGGTACCACAAAGTAAAGGGATATCATCCAACAAACTTGAATCCCAAGAAATTATCTCCAAAGAAGATCTCGGACAAACTGATTTATCCAAGCTTATCCTCATCAAAAATATCTCTCGAATGCAGGATCCTCTCCAACATATTCAACTTATTTTTTAAATACAAAAATTTCAAAAATAAATCTTTCAAGCTTGTCACGTGGAACTACTAAGTGAACTCGTTATGTTCTCTTCAAAAAGGAGTGTTCAGTTCAGATAAAAAAAAGGGAAGAACGTATCTATTCAAGCGAAAAAAGGCGGGGGGGTGGGGGGTGGGGTAGAGGGGGGGGTGGTGGGGGAAGGCACACACGAAAAAGAAAAGACTCATACTTTCCTTCAATGGCACTAAAATTTTTAAACAAGAGATCTTATTTATAGAGGACATTGGATATTTCCTCCACGTGTTATTGTAAATCCTTTTCATGAATCAGGAATTTGATGTTGTTCATCACTGTACGTTTACGTGATTATGGTCTTAGTGAAGAAGCTAGAAAGTTTAGCAGAGAGACTTTTCGCCATGATCAGTCAGGCTTATTTTTTTACACTTTCAATTATGTTTGATATATGATACACAACCGGAATAGATAATTTAACCGGGACCCCGCGTAAGCTGAAAGAGAGGACTGATGCTCCGAAAATGCGAACCTCTATAAACTCCTGAGCATTCTATTCTTCTTCTACACATTTTATTTATTATCACATTATTGTTCTTTATTTTTGTTATTCATCACGCCATTTTATATAGTCAAGAGTTTTTTAAATGTGAAAGTTGGCAAAAATTGAAATTTTTAAGTAATTGAGATCAATTCACTCCTCCCCTTCTGATTAAATCTAATTAGACCATAAATGGATTCAAGCATAGACTCATTCCATTTTTGAGAGAATTCCAAAACGGTTGGAAAAAATACTATATTGGAATTATTTAATCGAGAGCTCCTTTACTCAAAATGCCTCAAACTCTCATATTGGAAGATTGCTATGGAAACTTACATTAAATCAAATGGATTATGATTCATGCAAGATTCATTTGCACTTATGGGACATATGTAATCACACTTGAAATGGAAATTCTGACCTTGTCAATTCCTGAGAAGTAAAATTATCGAGAAGAACAACAAAGGCAAAAATTATCTATTACAAACTGGCTATTGGGCTCCATCAGAGTTCTATTTGATATCAAATCGTGTGGCAATCTTACAAATGAGCTTGCATCACTTGAAAGAAACATCGCAGATTCAGATCAAGTGAGGTAAAATGATGAGTGATATTGCCTACCTATAATCATAGGTATGCAAGGAAAATTGCTATAGGAGTAAGGCTCACATAGACCAAACCAAGCTAACTCTCAGTCAATTTGAGAGAAAATCTTCTATTGTCATATGAGTCACACATAAAAACGCATGTAACAGAGGAGAAGACAACACCAAAGGAATTTGGCGTTTAAAGTTCAAGGAATATAACAGGTCAATCAATGAATAACTGAAAGCAAGATGATCAGGCGATTCATGAGTAAAGATCTTAGGACATGATCAGTTCTTGTAGCACTTAGACACAACAGCTGCTTAGAAGGCAAAAAGATGGTAAAAATTTAATTGTTTTCAAGAAAAGTATTGAATATAAGCATAATGATGGGGGGCAGGTAAAAATCTTATAAGGATGAAAAAACTAGAAGACATCAGAAAAGGGAGATGGCATTGTTATGAATGCAAATCAGCCAGGACAAACAAAAATGAAAGAGTCCAACACTGATCAGGAAAATGGAAAATTAAAAAAAAAAAAGGGTCAGTGAAAAGTTTGGCAACGTAGAGTAAATTTAGAGGCCATAAAAAACAAAATTCAGAAGAAGAAGAGGATGGGGCAAATCTTTTTTTAAGGGCTAGTTCTGGCGTACACTCTGAATCTAAGGGAAGATGTAACGAAAACTGACTTTGGCTAGTAGAAAGAAGGGGTTTTCTTTTTAAAGGCACAAAAAAGGGCTGATTAAAATTAGCTAAGTATGAAAACCGAAATAAAAGCTCTTAAGAAATTGAAAAGGAAGCATTGAACCAAAAAAAAATATTACTTGGGAAATGAAAATTGATATCCAGAAACAAAAAATGAATCCATGCATGTGAGTATTGAAAAATTTAAGAATAAAAAAACATCTACTTGAAGTAAAACAATTTGACATAAAGGGAAAAAAAATTGATGATCTTTTCCAATTCTTTTGAAAACTACCTTTAAAATTTGATTATAGTGACAAGAAATTGACCTTTGTTAATTTCTTCACAAAGAGTTTCAAATGAAAAACCTAGATTAAGAAAATGGGGCATGGTTCGGGGTTCAAAATCGAATCAAAATAAAAAATTTTGTTAAGGCAAAACAAGTCTTAAGTGATAAATTTCCAACGGGCAAAAAGTACATTTTGAATACAAATAATGTTAAAAGAGGCAAAAACCAAAGATTTTTTTACAAAAGTTTTCTGAAAAAGAGGTATCCACCAATGATTTCCCTTAACCCAAAAGGGGCAATACCAAAAGGAAAGCAAAGTTATATAAAACTAAAGAATTTCAAGAAACGGGTTAATGATAGGTATAGGAATGTTTAATTCTTATGCATTTTTTCTTCTACACAAAAATTTGGTCATATAGAGAAATTTTTCTATTAAAGAGAAATAAGCTCAGTAGTTACAAATAAATCGAAAAATCAAATGAGCTATCTTTTAAAGAGCCCAAACTTTTTTGGGGTTCCTAAAAGGATACTTAATTCTTTTAATTGTACAGGAACAAGAAGCTAAAATTAGAGGAACCTGGTATTTGGATAGTGGTTTGTTCTAGACATATGACGGAGAGCTTCATTTTCAATAGGCTTTAAACTTGGGAAAGAAAAAGGATATGAAAAAAGTTTGGAAAAGATAGTATAAACAGTTTCAACACTTTGCTATTCTTTCAAAAGGGGTTTTCATTCGACCCATGACATCAAAGACTCTTATGAGATTTCAAGGATGTTAAAATTCGAGAAGAAAAGGACTTTCCATCCTAAAGCAAAGGGTGATTCAGAACCTAAGTCAAAGCACCTTTCCTTTTTAAACACTTCGAGGATCTTTGGGGCATCCCCGAACCCCAATTTTAGAGGGAAATACCGAAGTACTTCAGATTTATGGGGGTATTTAAATCTGAACAAGAGGCATCTAAAAACTTGGAGAATGTTGTGTCAAATTTGTCAAAAACCATCCCGGCAGAATTTGAAATGTCAAGATTGGAGAATTTTACATTCTTTTTAGGCTTCAAAAAAAACAAACAAAAGAAGGAATCTTTGTTCATCAAGAAAATACACAAAACAAAAAAATGAAGAAATTTGGATATCTGGCTGCAAAAAGGTTTCAACACCTATGAGTACCTTCAACAAAAGGGTTTGGTCCCGACTCAATATGGACAAAGGTAGTGAGAAACCCTTTTTAGGAGCCCTTAAAAGGTTTTTTTTATTGTACTTTACTGCAAACAAGACCCGAATTTTGTTTAGGTGTGTTAAAGTGCTAGATTTCAAGCTGGCAGCAACAGAAAATTTATTTATTCCCGGGGTGTAAAGGGGGAATTTTCAAATACCTAGTTAATACTTCAAATTTGGGCATCTTTATCCTAAAATCAAAATTTGGATTTAATAGGATATTCTGATACAAATTAGCTGGTTTTTAAAATTTTAAAGAAAAAGCACAACTGGTAAATTTCAATTCCAAAAAGATTAAATTAATTTCTTAGTCTTTTAAAAAACAAAATTCTATTTGGGTCTAAAACCACAGGGGTGAGCTTAATATGGGTTTTTAAATTTGGGAATTGTTGTGCACAAGTTTTAAATTTAAAAAAAACAACAATTGAATGATTTATGGAATAAATTTTAAAACTGTGCCAATTTTAAAAGTGACAACACGAGTTCAAAAATTTGAAAAAAAAAATCCAGTGGGAAACATTCTAGGTCAAAGCACATAGAAATTAAGACATCATTTTAACAGGGAGATCCCTGTGCATAATGGAGATGTAATTTTTGAATTTGTGCCAAAACCAATAAAACAATTTGCAAACCCTTTTTACTAAACCCTTGAAAAGGGGAAATTTTGAATTTATTAGAAATAATTTTGGGGAAATTTTTAACCCTTTTGGAAATTTTTTTTCCTTTTTCCCCTGAAACTTTCATTATTTGAAAATCTTTTATTCATATAATATATAAATAAATAAATAAATTTTTCTCTTTCATTTGTTTCCTTCTTTCTTTAATTTTTTTCCCTTCACAATCTGGGTCTCTCTCCTCATCTCTATTTTCCTTCTCTCTCATTGTACTCTAATGGGCCTAAATCTTCAGAACTCTCAAACAAAAATCTTTCAAAACAAAATTTCCCCCAACAAAACCTTAGTTATTATTCATGATGAATCTTCATATTCTTCAGTAAAAAACATTTAAGAAACCCAATGGAGGAGAATCCAAGTTCCCCTAACCCAAAATCTATCATTAGTTCCAAGAAAATTTCCAAAAGAAAACGGGTTGCATCGTCTTCAAAAGGGAAAGAAAAGGTTACTCAAGAAAACTCTACCGCCTAAGAAAACAGCCAAGAAGCAAACAAAACAAAGGAATGTACTAAGTCTGAAACCCTCAATTTCAAAATCTCTTCGAAGGAAGAAAAATTGAGGTGTGTTCTTGTAGTTTTGTGGATTTTAATTTCTTTACAAGTAATGGATTTTACTGAATGAACTTTAGAACCCTAGGATGCATGGAACTTTGCTCTACTCAAGTTTTAGTTTATGGCTAGTGTTGTGAAAGAATTTTATGGAAGTTTAAGTCTTTCGAAGGGAATGTTTTTAGTTTCCAGGGTATGTGATCAATGACATTACAATTTTTAAGTGTAGATGTAATTAATGTCATACACTTACATGATGTAAATGATGATGTAGAGACTACAAACACTGCCTAAGATGATCTTTTTGCAGCTATTAATGGAGGCTTACAAATGGATTATGGAAAAAAAGGGCAATGGTTATTGATTTTGAGTTGTTTCCTCGAATCAAACATAAGATTATTGTTGAATGTATATGTCCAAGGAGGGCAGTTCTACTTCCAATGTCCATAGAACATGCTCAAATTATCTATGCGATGATTAATAGAAAGAATGTGGACATGGCTTCTAAGAGTCATTGATCAAATATAGAGAAATAAAGAAAGTTGGTATTTGGAATGTACTCATGTTTCGGTTGTTTGTGTTTAAAGGGATTGTTTTGCCTACCAAGCTCTTCTGAACCTATTAAGTTAAAGAGGATAGGTAAAGAAGTTTTTCATCATATGTCAAATCTTTGTTAAAGATTGTTTGTGGTATGCGAATGATGGTGCACATTTTGTCCATCAAAGGCATTGAAAAGAATTGTTTCCTTTTGGAACTTCTTCGATACCTGTTCAAGAAGGAGGTTCAGAACCTAAAACAGAGTTTTGGAATAGTTTATAGAAAGCAACCATATGATGATGAGGCTAGGAAGAGTAGAAACAAAAGAAGCTACATCCAATGTTGATCTAGAACAAATGAAGAATGTTATGCGAGAAGCTTTGAAACATGAGCTATCAGATTTAGTTAAGATAGCTTTGACAGATGAAGTTTCAATTCTTCAACGGTCCTAATCTTAGGAGACTAGAAAGCAATGGAGTTACAAGTTAAACAAACTTCTGATATTAAGAAAAATTCCCGAGAAAATGCTTACTGATTCCATTCACTATATAATTCTATATGATGAGTTTAGTGCGAGAGTCAAGGGAAGATTTATCTAACAATGTGATTGCTTTTGACAAGTTTGTCTCTCAAGTGAGGAAGATAAGAGATTCAGTCACTAACCTCTTTCAAGACTTTGGACTCCAAGACGGATAAAACATCCCAATACCGTCGCAAGTCTTCATGGTGAAATCAGCTGTTTTATTTTCCAACCAAATTTCCAGATTATGTTCGCTCTGGCGCACATATCATCGACTTGGATGCTTCACTAGAAAAACCTTCCACTACCAAACCCTTTCCCCCACTTCCTCTACCTCTCGAGTTACAAGATCCAGAAAATCTTAGTTCTTATCTTAATTTCTTTTGTTTTGAAAACAAGTTGTAAAGACTTCTTTTTTTTCTTTTATGCATCGATTAAGGGGGAGTTATCCCTTTTTGCTGTTAACAAAAAGGGGGAGAATGATTCTATTGTTGCTTATGATCAATGCTGGGTTACTATTGTGCTTATGACCAATTGCGTTTATGATCAATGCTGCTTATTAATGAATTATATTGTGTTTATGATGTTTTTTTATGGATTCTGATGTTATGAATATATGTTTGCTTGAACATGAAAGTTGTTTCTTATTTTGTTTATCTAACGGGGTTTTGTTATCATCAAAAAGGGGGAGAATGTAAGTTCTCTAATTTAGTTTTGATGTTAACAAAAGAGGAATAATGTTTTAACGTAATGTTTGAGCTTGTCAGGCAGCTGTTTCAGAAGATAGTATGTAAATTTTTCCTAAATTGAACACAGAGATAGAAGCTTTTTCAGAATCTTCAAAAGATGTTATATAGAACTATTTTTGTTCTGATAGGAAGGTGTTTCCAGAAGTGTGTAGTTAGTATCTGTAGTTCTCATGTTAACCTTTCAGAAGAACTTTCAGAACCTTTACAATAGGAACAGTTGACAGGTTTGATTTTTTAGAAGCACTTTCAGAACCTGTACAACAAGAGAACTGTTGACAAGTTTTGGATCTCATAAGCCTTTCAAACCTTCCATGCCTATCACGAATTTTTTCCGAATTTCGTTCTAATTTTTATATCATTAGTTTTTAATAAATTTCAAGGCCTAGCTCTAAGTGTCAAGTATATTTGAGTAATATATTTGATGTGTTTTACTAAATTTTGATTTTATATCATGGGGTTTTTAATTTACATAAAATTTCACAAGATTTTATTCGAAGATTTTATTTTATGATAAAGTGAGATTATATAAGATTTACAAGTTTTATCAAGATTTAAATCTAGATATTTGTGCTATATTTTAGGAGATCCAGCAGTTACAAAGATAAGGATAAGAAATATGGTTGTTACATGAAGATATGGTTCCACAATATATGGGATATCAAGATAAGGTTCCACAATGTGAGGGATATCTTCAACAAACTTGATCCAAGAAATATCTCCAAAGAAGATCTCGGTCAAACTAATTTATCCAAGCTTATCCTCATCAAAAATATCATGGAATGCAGATCCTCTCCAATAGATTCAACTTATTTTTTAAATACAAAAATTTCAAAAATAAATTCAGGCTTGTCACGTGGAACTCCAAGTAACCGTTATGTTCTCTTCATAAAAGGAGTGTTCAGTTCAAATAAAAAAAAAAAGAGAGAGAACTTTCTTCAAAAAAAAAAGGGGGAAGGCACACAGAAAAGAAAAGACTTATACTTCTTCAAGCGCAAAATTTTTATACATGTGATCTAATTTATAAAGGAAATTGGATATTCCTCATTGTTATTGTAATTCCTTTCTTATATAAGAAATTGATAGTTGTTTCATCACTGTAGTTTGAGTTATTAGCTTAGTGAAGAAGTTAGAAAGACTCAGCAGTGAGATTTCGCCTTGAAGAGGCTTATTTTGTACACTTTCAATTTGTTTGATATAGTGAAATACAATCGGTATAGGCAAACGGGAACCCGACGTGGAGCTGGAAGAGAGGACTGACGCTCGAGGTGGAACCTCTATATAATCTCTAAGCATTCTATTCTTCTCTACTCATTTTATTTATTGCACATTATTGTTCTTCTTTTTGTTATTCACGTCATTTTATTAGTCAAGAATTTTTGAATGATTTGCAAAAATTGAAATTTTAAGTAATTAATCAATTCACCACCCCCCCCCCCCCCCCCCCCCCTCTTGATTAATCTAATTGGGACCAACAGATTGATAGTAGCATTGTGATAGAGTTTTAGTATTGTTATTTAATTGATGCTTTTCTTTATACACTCTTTTTATATTATCGCTTTTAGATTCAATATATTACTAGCTTAAACTTTCTTCTGTACTTGGGTATGATTTACCTTAGAATGAATGTCTAATTTTTTTTGTTATTATTCAATAAATTATTTTTTATTCTTATGATCCAATTATGTGTTCTTCTTTGTTTTCAATTTAATTTAATTTAATATTGTTGGTGTATTTGTTGAAGTTTAATTTCTTATGTAGAGAACAAAAGATCCAATATTAAAATAAATCTAGTATAATTGAAAGGAATTGCACGCAATCTTAGAGATAGGAAGATGTAAAACATTAGTATTAGGGTTAAACTTAATAGTGGAGTAGTAAACTCGAGAAAACTATTAGCTCAATTAAGGAATTCCTACAATTTAAGAACACAATAGTGAAATTGAATAATAATTAGTTAATTACATTAGTAGTTCTAGGGAGATTGAATATCTAAGTACACTTTTAGTGATTATTGTTTCCTTTTAAATACTCATTGGTTGATTTTACTCACTTCACTCAATTTTTCAAATTAGACAATAAGAAAAAAAGGTAATTATTAGTAATCATAATCCCTATAGTTTCGACACTCGATATCAATATTCACAATGCTATAAAATTGATAGTTACACTTGCCTATAGGTCTAAATTAGTATGATAGATTGATACCAATTGGCATTAGTCATTCTCTTACTAAAATGATGGGACATGTTAATGTGGACTTTAAAGTCAGATCTATCCATGGCTCCACTATATTTTATGTGATTGGCATGTTTATGTCCTATTACCTACTTGTATGTATGAAATGGCTACATGATTACAATTTAATACTCTCAACATTGTATTAATGCAACGATGTGCTCATTTTAACAACAAAGAACCCCATTAAACATAATAAAGCATTTTCATTGAATTAACCTTCTTAGACAATGATGCCAAAGAAGGGAAAATGACCATTGTAGGACCCTCTTACATTACCTTTGATATCAGTCTATCCTCTTGATTGGTGCTTAATTAGATATGTATATTAAGTGAGATTTAAAGTATTTTCCCCTCATTTTGGTGTGTTTTTGAAGAATTTGAATTCTAATTGTGTAATATTTTTATTTTAAGGCTTTGACAAATAATTGAATTAAAAAAATAGAGAAGCAATCAAATTTTACTCAATTTAGAGTTAAATAGAAGAGTTTAAGAACTTTTGAAGATAGATATGGGCAATAGATAGGACCATGTCAAAATCATGTTAAAATTGAAGCTTGAAGAAATAAAAGATGGAGTTACATAGAAGCTAGACATGATTGTGTCTATTGATCGTGTTGTTGGTTATTCTCTTTCCTTTTTTATTGGAAACAAATAACCTCTAAATATGGTCCATGAATCCCATAATAAAGGAACAATATTATCCTACTAAATAGGGAACAATAAATCCCACTAAATCAGGAATAATAATATATCCCACTATATCAGGAAAGATATGTTCCAAATAATTCCTAATTTTGTGAAGCAACTCATTGATGGAATGAGTTATAAATAGGAGTATTACGGGGTCCCTAATCCTGCTCACCACTACAGAAATACACCATCTATATTGAGTGAGTTAAGGTTTAGAAGCACCAACCGTAACCGAGGCGTAACATTATTCTCCACCGAACAGGACACCTATTTGCTTTGCAATGGCTGGAGGTATGTAAAGGATTTATTTCACTTCCGCTGCCGCATATGATTAAGTTTCTATACGCTAGTTTAAACATTTGGTATCAGAGCCCTTAACGCCTCTGCCTTGCCCTATTGAATTCTGTGGAGTTTGGCTTTGGTTTTTTATTTGTCTGCTTAGCGGTGTTTTTAATTTTTTGGTGATTAGAAATCGTTAAGTGATGAAATTTTATTTCTCATGTACTTATTGTTGCAAAGTGTAAGTATGACGTTTAGCAGAATAATTTTATATTAAAATTATTTGCATTTGTCAATGAACAAAATTTATTAAAGGGAATTAATTCCTTTAGCATACTATGAACTTAATTTGTGATGTTGCATGCTCATGTTATATTTATGGTTTGCCATTATACTTGAAATGTTGATTAGACAATATAAGAATGTTAGAAATATATTCATAGTATATTGCTTATGGTTTTTTAATACACACGTGGCATAACTGTTGTAACACGGCCGTGCCTAGGGCCGTGCCTTTGGCCGTGTCAGCTTCTGGAAGCATAACTGTTGTAACACGGCCGTGCCTGGAGCCGTGCCTCTGGCCGTGTCAGCTTCTGGAAGCATAACTGTTGTAACACGGCCGTGCCTAGAGCCGTGCCTCTGGCCGTGTCAGCTTCTGGAAGCATAACTGTTGTAACACGGCCGTGCCTGGAGACGTGCCTCTGGCCGTGTCAGCTTCTGGAAGCATAACTGTTGTAACACGGCCGTGCTTGGGGCCATGCCTCTTGCCGTGTGAGCTTCTGGAAGCATAACTGTTGTAACACGGCCGTGCTTGGAGTCGTGCCTTTGGCCGTGTCAGCTTCTGGAAACATATTTGTTGTAACACATGGCCATGCCTTGAGCCGTGCCTTGAACCATGTGTGTTTTTGGGAGGGAATCTGACTGGAGACACGGCCGTGCCTCCTAGCCGTGCCTCTTAGCCTAAGGATTTAGTTAATGATTAAGTGATCCATATAATTTTAAATGATTAGGAAATAGCCACAACATCCTTAATTGATTAAAATTATAAGGATTATTTAGGATCACATATTGATAATAAATATTGTGTAGACAAAATATCAAATTATATTTTCTAATTTACCCATAGGAATTAGAAAAGGGAACATAATTTGATAGTTTTATTGTAAGGCTTAAGATGAATCTAATTGAATTAGAACTTTAGCCCGCAGGCAAGTTTTATGTTACTAGATTCACATTCTATGATGATAATAAGTCTTAAGTAGAATCTAATTGAATTAAAACTTTAGCCCACAGGCAAGTTTTATGTCACTAGATTCACGTTCTATCATGATAATAAGTCTTAAGTAGAATCTAATTGAATTAGAACTTTAGCCTACAAGCAAGTTTTATGTCACTAGATTCATGTTTTATCATGATTTTACATTCAATAGTTTTATTAAGCATTAAGATGAATCTAATTGAATTAAAACTTTAGCCCACAGGCAAGTTTTATGTCACTAGATTCATAATTTTTCATGATTTTACATTGGTAAAAGCATGTTATATATTGATTAGCCTTGAATTTTGAGCATGTTCATTTAATTATTGCAGCAATTCAACCTGTCAATTTTTCTGATATGCGATGTGATGTTCCCGAGCTCAAAGGGGATAACTATAAGGTTTGGAAGGAGAGGGTTCTCCTTCATTTAGGATGGATGGACATTGATTATGCTATAAGGAAAGAAGAGCCCCCTACAGTAACAGAAACTAGCACTCTAGATGCGATAAGTCTTTATGAAAAATGGGAGCGATCCAATCGCCTATCAGTTATGTTCATAAAGACTAAAATTTCTGCTGGTATCAGGGGCTCTGTCGAGCAATATCAAAGGGTCCAAGATTTGCTGAAGGCCATTGATGAGCAATTTGCTACTTCAGACAAGGCAATGGCCAACACCCTAATTATAGAGCTTTCAACTCTAAGACTCACCAATGTTAAGGGTGTGCGTGATCATATCATGCGCATAAGGGATATTGCGGCCCAATTGAAGGCATTAGAGGTTGAGTTATCAGAATCCTTCCTTGTTCACTACATTCTTTGCACTTTACCTCAACAGTATGGCCCATTTAAGATATCCTATAACACACATAAGGATAAATGGTCAATCAATGAATTATTGACCATGTGTGTTCAGGAAGAGGGCGGACTAATTATGGAGGAAAAGGAAAAAGAGAATGTGAACTTTACTACTCATGGGAAGAGCAAAAGGAGGGATCAAGCCAAGGACAAAGGGAAAGGGAAAATCCCTCCCATAAAGGACATTAAGAAGGAAGCCGTGTGCTTTTTCTGTAAAAAGAAAGGGCACATGAAGAAACAGTGCACCAAGTTCATGCAGTGGCTTGATAAGAAAGGTACTCAACTTTCACTTGTTTGTTATGAAACCAATATGATTGATGTTAATCATAACACATGGTGGATTGATTCTGGTTCTACAATCCATGTGACCAATTCATTGCAGGATTTAAGAAACTGCGGAATCCAGTGGGAAGTGAGCGTAGCATCTATTCAGGCAATAAGATGTCCTCACATGTGGAAGCTGTTGGGACGTGCAGCTTAGTTTTAAGTAGTGGTTACATTTTGCAATTGAAAAGGACATTTTATATTCCTGGGTACTCTAGGAATTTAATTTTAGTTTCCAGACTTGTATCAGATGGTTATTCCTTTAACTTTTCGGACTCAGGATTTAATTTGTTTATAAATCTGATGTTATTGGATGTGGTACTTTGTCTGATGGTCTTTTTCTTCTTAGTTTACAAAATGATGATAACCATACTATTATGCATGTTCATGAAAGGATTGGCACTAAACGATGTGTTATGAATGAGGAATCCTCTATGTTATGGCATCGGAGATTAGGTCATATCTCCATTAATAGAATTAAGAGGTTAGTAAATGATGGGGTACTTAGTGCTTTAGATTTTACTGATTTTGAGACTTGTATAAGTTGTATTAAGGGAAAACAAACTAACAAGTCGAAAAAGGGTGCCAAAAGGAGTTCTGAATTATTGGAAATCATACATACAGACATTTGTAGTCTAGACATGGATGCGTACCGTAACAAGTATTTTGTCTCTTTTATAGATGATTACTCACGATATATGTATCTCTACTTGCTTAATAACAAGAATGAAGCATTAGATGCTTTTAAGGTATTTAAAGCAGAAGTAGAAAGACAATGTGGAAAACATATTAAAATCGTGAGATCTGATAGAGGCGGAGAATACTATGGTAGATACACAGAGAATGGACAAGCGACTGGTCCATTTGCGAGGTTTCTTCAAGAAAATGGGATTGTTGCCCAATACAGTTTACCTAGCTCTCCAGACCAGAATGGAGTAGCTGAAAGGAGAAATCGAACATTATTGGACATGGTGCGGAGTATGCTTGCAAACTCCAAGCTTCCTAACTTCTTGTGGAATGAAGCTCTTAAAACGGCTGTGTACATATTAAACCGAGTTCCAACCAAGGCTGTCCAAGGGACGCCATTTGAATTATTCAAAGGGTGGAAACCGAGTTTGCGACATGTACGCGTTTGGGGATGTCCGTCTGAAGTAAGAGTCTACAATCCACATGAGAAGAAGTTGGACCCAAGGACTATTAGTGGGTATTTTGTAGGATATGCCGAAAGGTCTAAGGGATACAAATTTTATTGTCCATCTCATAGTACTAGGTTTGTGGAATCAAGAAATGCAAAATTTCTTGAGAATGACTTGATCAGTGGGAGCGTTCGATCTCAAGACATTGGTTTTGAGAAAGACCATTCAGATGCCCAATATGACGCCTCGGGCAGTGGACTGATTGTTGTTAACAACACGCCTCCAGCATAAATGCGTGTTGAAAATTCAGTCCCCGAGGTACCACAAGCTGTCAATCCTGATTCAGTAGATGTTGAAGTTCAACAGATACCCAAAGCTGTTGAACAACCTGCTGAACGATATGATCCTACCCTTCAGGAGAATGTTGATCTAGCATTGAGAAGATCTACTAGAGTAAGGAAATTAGCAATTCCTAGTGACTATGTTGTATATCTACAAGAATGTGACTACAATATTGGAGCCAAAAATGATCCTGAGTTGTTTTCACAGGCCATGAGTTCTAAGGATTCGAACTTGTGGCATAATGCCATGAAAGATGAGATGGATTCGATGGCATCTAACGGAGTCTGGAATCTCGTCAAGTTGCCTGATGGTGTAAAAGCCATTGGATGTAAATGGGTCTTCAAAACTAAGAAAGACTCACAAGGCAACATTGAGAGATATAAAGCAAGACTCGTTGCTAAAGGATTCACTCAAAGGGAAGGAATTGATTATACAGAGACATTTTCTCCTGTGTCTAAGAAAGATTCCCTTCGTATAATGATGGCTTTGGTTGCACACTTTGATTTGGAGTTGCACCAAATGGATGTGAAAACGGCTTTCCTTAATGGAGATCTAGAGGAAGAGGTTTACATGAAACAACCTGAAGGATTCTCTTCTAGTGAAGGTGAGCACTTGGTTTGCAAGCTTAATAAATCCATATATGGATTAAAACAAGCCTCTCATCAATGGTATTTGAAATTCCATGATATCATCACTTCATTTGGCTTTGAAGAAAACATGATGGATCAATGTATATACCAAAAGGTCAGTGGGAGTAAAATTTGTTTTCTTGTGCTATATGTGGATGATATTTTACTTGCAACTAATAATAAGGGTTGCTATATAGGTGAAACAATTTCTCTCAAAGAACTTTGATATGAAGGATATGAGTGAGGCATCTTATGTCATTGGCATTAAGATCCATAGGGATAGATCTCAAGGCATTTTAGGCTTGTCTCAAGAAACCTATATCAATAAAGTTTTAGAGAGATTTCGGATGAAAGATTGTTCACCAAGTGTAGCATCTATTATAAAGGGTGATAAATTCAGCTTAAGTCAGTGTCCCAAAAATGAGCTTGAGCAGGAACAAATGAGAAACATCCCATATGCTTCAGCTGTTGGAAGCCTGATGTATGCTCAGGTCTGTACCAGACCTGACATTGCATTTGCTGTTGGGATACTAGGAAGATATCAGAGTAACCCAGGTATTGACCACTGGAGAGCTGCAAAGAAGGTAATGAGGTACCTTCAAGGGACAAAGAGTTATATGCTCATATATAGACAAACCGATAATCTGGAGGTTGTTGGGTACTCCGATGCGGATTTTGCTGGCTGTGTTGATTCACGTAAATCAACATCTGGTTATGTTTTCATGTTTGCCAGTGGGGCCGTATCTTGGAGAAGTGCAAAGCAGATCTTGACTGCTACTTCCACGATGGAGGCTAAGTTCATATCTTGTTTTGAGGCTACCTCACATGGTGTATGGTTAAAGAGTTTTATATCTGGGCTTAGTATTGTCGACTCTATTTCTAGGCCATTAAGATTGTACTGTGATAATTCAACTGCTGTATTTATGGCTAAGAACAATAAGAGTGGTAGTCGAAGTAAACATATCGACATCAAGTACTTAGCCATAAGAGAACGTGTTAAGGAAAAGAAAGTGGTCATCGAACACATTAGCACCGAGTTAATGATAGCTGATCCTTTAACTAAAGGCATGCAACTAAAGAGTTTTAAGGATCATGTGATGAGAATGGGACTTGGTTCCATAATGTAATTTTTATTATGTTTAATTTTAATAAAACTCTTATTCAGTTGATGTTTTCTCGTTTAGCCTTGTGTATACATTTGTTTATTCATTTATTTTGAGAAATATCATTAAGTCTGGACCTAGAATAAACATCGGGTTTATTCATCAAGTTCTATAAGATTGAGAAGCACAATGCATTGTAATACATGGGAGATAATACTCGTCATTAGAGGACCTATCACCATGATTCATGAATTTTGTTTCTCATTAAGATAAATTATGGAATACATGGACCAAGTGGGAGAATGTTGGTTATTCTCTTTCCTTTTTTATTGGAAACAAATAACTTCTAAATATGGTCCATGAATCCCATAATAAAGGAACAATATTATCCTACTAAATAGGGAACAATAAATCCCACTAAATCAGGAATAATAATATATCCCACTATATTAGGAAAGATATGTTCCAAATAATTCCTAATTTTGTGAAGCAACTCATTGATGGAATGAGTTATAAATAGGAGTATTACAGGGTCCCTAATCCTGCTCACCACTACAGAAATACACCATCTATATTGAGTGAGTTAAGGTTTAGAAGCACCAACCGTAACCGAGGCGTAACATTATTCTCCACCGAACAGGACACCTATTTTCTTTGCAATTGCTGGAGGTATGTAAAGGATTTATTTCACTTCCGCTGCCGCATATGATTAAGTTTCTATACGCTAGTTTAAACATTTGGTATCAGAGCCCTTAACGCCTCTGCCTTGCCCTATTGAATTCTGTGGAGTTTGGCTTTGGTTTTTTATTTGTCTGCTTAGCGGTGTTTTTAATTTTCGGGTGATTAGAAATCGTTAAGTGATGAAATTTTATTTCTCATGTACTTATTGTTGCAAAGTGTAAGTATGACGTTTAGCAGAATAATTTTATATTAAAATTATTTGCATTTGTCAATGAATAAAATTTATTAAAGGGAATTAAATTTATATCTCTTGAAAATAATTAATTTTAAGCATGACTTAGAGATGACCATGTCTAGACTATGTCAATTGTAGAGTCCAGTTTTCTGAAATTTTGTTCAATGATTTTGATGTAACTTAAAGCATGATTGTGTTAAATAGCGTGTTGACATAAAAATAGACTTTCGAATGCCTATTAAGTAAAGGAAAAGAGGGAATTGATCTCATAACTTTTAGAAGACCTTTTTCTTTTTATATGCTTTTGGGGTTCTTATGAGAGAATAAAAGAGCACATTCCTTTACTTCAAGAATTAAGGTTTTCTTTTGATGTCTTTGATGATTTATGCTTTTCTATCACTGAAGATTTCTAATATCGAGATGATTAGAGCATAAAATTTTTAGTATCTAGACTTGTGGATCTTAGGGTTATTTTATGATTGGGTATGCTGTTATTTCAATAAAATCTTTAGTTTCTTGATTCAATCATGCTTCCTTGTTTTTGTTTAAATTAATATTTCTAGGGTATTATTCTAATTAATTAATATTGTACATTATGATTGAGAAATCTAATACATAATTCGATCTAACATATTCGAAGGGAATTTATGTAATCTTAGAGATAAGTTACATAATTCTTCTAGAATTGATCTAATTTGTTTTAGAGAATTCATTATTAATGCAATCTTTAAAATATGCTATTATTAAATGATTCAATTAGGTATTTTTTAGATTAAGGTTAATAAACTTGAGAAAGTTATTGATCTAATTTATGAATTCTCCTTGTTAATGAAAATAAAAATGAATTTGAATAATTTTTGTTTATGTCACAAAATAAATCCAAAGGGCAGTAAAATCTTGATATTTGTCTTGTTATCTTGAAATTAATTACAATTTGTTTTATTCTTCTTTCTTGCAATTGAGTATTTAATTTAGTAGATAATAATTAGTTGTAGTTTTTAGATTAATTGATATTTACAATTTATTGGCTAGATAATAGGGTGTAAGTTAGTATTAGTACTCATAATCTTAGTAGGACAACATCCGTATTCAATCCACTATATTACATAATGATGCGCCTAATTCCACTTAAGCACAATCAAAAGAATCAAGGAAAACTCCTCAATTCACAAAACGCAAACCGGTTCAATTGAGGGTGATTTCACATGAAGATTTGATGGAAAAATGATGATCCAATGATATAATTGTAATCTCTAATGATAACTTAACCAAATAACCACAATAAGGCTTGAGAAACACGTGGAAAATCATATCAAAATGAAGCAACACAAACCATGAATTCCACTTCCCCTTTCAATACCAAATTCACGCCAAATGCACTAAAAATGATAGTGAGTTCAATAACTAAAAGAACAATCAATCTTACAAGATTGATGTCCACGAATTACAATAACCAATAAGTCCAAGAAAGATTCAAATCTACTCTAGATATGACTCACTAGAGAAGAAATGAACAACAACAAAGATGAATCGATATTACTCACGATTTCTCCTTGTTGCTCTCGCCACAATTCCAACTTCTTGGGATTGAAATTGATAAGAGAATTTTGGATTTAGGAAACCCTAAGCCCTCTCATGAAAATGTGAAGTGTTTTTCTGAAAAATTAAGCCTCCTCAAACCCACTCTTAAGCAAGCATTTATACTTGCTACTCCTAGGGTTAAAAAATGCTCAAAATTACAAGTTTGCCACTTTTAAGGTGGCTAACCTAAATGAAAGTTACAAAGAAATAAAAGTTTCCCAAAACCAAAATACAACTAAAATAGTTCATAAAATGAAAAATACATAAAAGAAATGCTCTTCATGATGCCAGTCTTCTATAGGATCCATCGGCCCAACTCATCGCCGGTTCAGGTCGATCCATGGATAACCCACAATCTGAGTCTGAGGAAGTTTGTCCATTGGCCTATAGAATATGATAAGTGTGCCTGTTGGAAAACACAATACAAGAATAATAGAAAAGAGGTTAATATATAAATAATTCCAAAGTCGATTTGCTCAAAATGGGCCCTCAACGCCAAGATTTAAATTCCTTTAGTTCTTGCCCTAATGATAGGTCTTATCAGATTTTTAATCCTATCATCTCCTCGGGCTTCAAAAAGATTTGTCCTCAAATCTAGTAGATCAAATGTAGTTGAGACTTTGTTTCCTCCTAGCAAGTAACTTGAAGAAATATCTCTGCAGAATCCCAATATCTGAAATACTATAGGTGGTGATTGTCTTCTCTCCTCCATTTCCAGGATATATCTCTTCTGCAACACAAATAATGACCCATTATCCACTAAAGTTGCCCTTGTATCAACCTGTTCCACTGAAATTGTTTCCTCCTTTTCTAACTCATCTGTATGTAGCTGATCCTTATGGTCTTCTAATGGTTAGCCCAACTGCTCATTACCCTCTAAAACCTCTAAAGGTGAACATAACTATTTCTGAACAGTTTGGCTCTCTGGTGGTCTACTCGTCTGACTATGATTATCAGGATCCTCTGAAGGTTGGCACATCGGTGTCTGCATAATTTGGTCCTCCCAGTTTAGGTAATCATCTGTGGAACCCCTACCATCAAATGAAGGCATCTGTAGCTTCGCACACTCTGGCCCTCGAGGTGGTCTAAATTCCCTGTCCGGATATGGTTTAAACCCAAAATTATCATCTCTATCTTCCCTAAGAGCATGATAATCTCCCTTTACTCTAGGTGGCGCTTGAAGGTTTACCATAGGTGGTGGTGGCAATGTCATCCTATCAATCCTTGTTGCTAATGTTGCAACAAATTTGCTAAGGTCCCAAAGTTGTTCATCTAGAGTTCTTCCATTTGTATTTCGATGACTTGGTCTGCTACCCACTTGGCTATTGGCCTCATTGCCAATGTACCCATTCACACTATCATATGACATGTTTGTGGATGCGATTTATCTAAAATACAAATGTAATCTCAAATAATTTGTAGCACACTCCCTTCACTTCACCATGTTTAGATAACAACACATACACTTGTACACCCATGGTGTAACAAGTTACCAATGCAATAGATACTTCTTATCACTTCAAGTAGAGTAGAATAATTGAAGCACAAATAAATACTTCCAAGTAGTTAAGATATTGAATTCAACTAAGCAAGTGTTTAAGTAATAATACTCAATAACTTTCACACTTAAATGCTTATATTTGAATTTCAAACTTCACCACTTAACTTTCCTTTCTTGCTAAAGTTTTACACCCACAATGAGTCTTAATGTGCAGTACCTTGCAATACACAAAACTCCACAAATTTACACCACTACACACACCTAATCACGTTGCACTCACTTCACCACGTTATAACACCTTCAATTAACATACACACATAACGCCACACATACATACTCTTCATTAATTTTACAAAAACACAACTCCATACACATATACCTTGTATACACGTTGCAACAACAAAATGTACTCCACTTCCCACAAGTTCTAACCGCAACTTTATAACAAAATAGGCAGCAACTTTCAATTTGAAATTCAAACCAATTCACTAATTGCAAGCCTTCTTCAATTGGTAAGTAATGAATTTAAATTCATATAGCAATCATTAAATCTCACAACTTAATTGCATATGTTTGAATTCAAACAATTCCTTACTAATTAAAACTCAATGCAATCTGCAAATTGTACTCCTCTAATTCACAATTACACAATGGAAGTCACAACAACAACTAACACATCCTCCTTCACGCCACAACAAGCCATGACAAGGATTTTGGTAAGTTTTGCAAGTTCCAAAAATTGTTGAATTAAACAACACTTTATACTTCTGCCCTTCCACGAAAATTATTGTTTATAAAACGATGCAACAACCTTCCCAAACCAACTCCAACAATCAGCAAGTTAAATTCCAAGCCAAGGTAATTTCGCAATCTCAAAAACAACAACAACAACACAATTTGCGGTTTTCACTTGATCAACCCTAATTGATGATCAATTCCACGAAATCAAATAAAACCAATTCCCTTCTCTCAACATGTGCTCTGATACCAAAATATGATGTGCCTAATTCCACTTAAGCACAATCAAAAGAATCAAGGAAAACTCCTCAATTCACAAAATGCAAACCGGTTCAATTGAGGGTGATTTCACGTGAAGATTTGATGGAAAAATGATGATCCAATGATATAATTGTAATCTCTAATGATAACTTAACCAAATAACCACAATAAGGCTTGAGAAACACGTGGAAATCAGATCAAAATGAAGCAACACAAACCATGAATTCCACTTCCCCTTTCAATACCAAATTCACGCCAAATGCACTAAAAATGATAGTGAGTTCAATAACTAAAAGAACAATCAATCTTACAAGATTGATGTCCACGAATTACAATAACCAATAAGTCCAAGAAAGATTCAAATCTACCCTAGATATGACTCACTAGAGAAGAAATGAATAACAACAAAGATGAATCGATATTACACACGATTTCTCCTTGTTGCTCTCGCCACAATTCCAACTTCTTGGGATTGAAATTGATAAGAGAATTTTGGATTTAGGAAACCCTAAGCCCTCTCACGAAAATGTGAAGTGTTTTTCTGAAAAATTAAGCCTCCTCAAACCCTCTCTTAAGAAAGTATTTATACTTGCTACTCCTAGGGTTAAAAAATGCTCAAAATTACAAGTTTGCCATTTTTAAGGTGGCTAACCCTAAATGAAAGTTACAAAGAAATAAAAGTCTCCCAAAACCAAAATACAACTAAAATAGTTCATAAAATGAAAAATACATAAAAGAAATGCTCTTCATGATGCCGGTCTTCTATAGGATCCATCGGCCCAACTCATCGCCGGTTCAGGTCGGTCCATGGATAACCCACAATCTGAGTCTGAGGGAGTTTGTCCATTGGCTTATAGAATATGATAAGTGTGCCTGTTGGAAAACACAATACAAGAATAATAGAAAAGAGGTTAATATATAAATAATTCCAAGGTCGATCTGCTCAAAATGGTCCCTTAACGCCAAGATTTGAATTCCTTTCGTTCTTGCCCTAATGATAGGTCTTGTCAGATTTTTAATCATATCACATAATTTGGTAGGTATACTTGCTTTGCATCACCTTTATCCTAAGACTTCTAGGTAATTGTAGCTAACGATTTTATAGTATAGTGGATATTGATATCAAGCGTTGATCCCATAGGAGCTTTGATTAATAATATTAGCCTTTCTTCTATTATTTAATCTACAAAATCGAGTGAAATAAGTAGAAAACAACAAGCAAATTTGATGTGCCTAAATGATCAAATCCAAGCACATGAAATTAATTGAAGAACCACTTCAATAAATCCTATCACATAATTTGGTAGGTATACTTGCTTTGCATCACCTTTATCCTAAGACTTCTAGGTAATTGTAGCTAACGATTTTATAGTATAGTGGATATTGATATCAAGCGTTGATCCCATAGGAGCTTTGATTAATAGTATTAGCCTTTCTTCTATTATTTAATCTACAAAATCGAGTGAAATAAGTAGAAAACAACAAGCAAATTTGATGTGCCTAAATGATCAAATCCAAGCACATGAAATTAATTGAAGAACCACTTCAATAAATCCCAAAAATTGTGTGACAAACAATTTCCAAATGAACCTTAATTGTATGAACTCTTACTCTGGTACCAAAAAGATGATGTGCTTAAAAGTGAGTCTAAGCACATAAAATCCAATTGAAAGACCAATTACACAATGGCAATATAACTAGTCCTCTAGTTGCGTAAATCCTTAATTCTTATAAACCAATTTCCCAACAAGGATGTGATCAAGATTGAATATCCAAGTATGATAAGCTCTGATACCAAATTATGATATGCTTAAAACCAAGTTTAAACATATGCAATCAAACAAATGGAACATTTCCTAATCAAATCCAAAATCGGATCAACCTTCAAATATGCGTGAACCCTAAAGTTGCTTTTGTAATCCGATTTGTTGGTTAATCAATCTTAATACCGAATGATATTGTACTCAATGGAATTAAGCACACCACATAAGATCAAATGAGATTCCAAATCACTAACAAAACAAAATGGCCATGAACTATGAATTAATAAAGGAACTCCACGCAAATGATGAAAGACAATTATAAGGCAATATTAAAGAGATAATTCCAATTAAATTGATAACAATATATGGATGGAATTGGACCTACAATTGATGCCAAAAATTAGAACAAGAACCAATCCTAATCAACACTAGATGTGACATACTAGTTATGAAAAGGAAATCAACTTAGGAATTGATATTACTCACAATTCACTAGGTTGCAACTCACCACAATTCCAATGGATGAAATTGATAAGAGTCCTTATGAAATCTTAGGAAGAACCCCAATCTCTCACGAAAATTTGCAATAAAAAGGTAAGTGTATTCTCCTTCCTTTCTAAACCCTACTTAAGCAAGTATTTATACTTACTCCATTTAGGGTTAAAATGGCTAAACAATTACAACTATGCTACTAAAGGGTGGCCAGTCCTAAAACACAAAATACAACCAAATAAAATGTCCCAAAAGCTTACAAAATAAATGGTTCAAGGAAAATAAAAAATATAAAAATAGTCTTCAACACGCCAATTCTTCAAATCAATTCGTTGGTCCAGCTCATCTTCGGTTTAGGTCAGCCTATAGATAACCCATAAGCTGAGTCTTAGTGAGTTTGTCCATCACCTTATAAAGCCCCATAAATGTGCCTAATGGAATATATAATACATAAGTAATAGAAAAAAGGTTAGTATATAAATAATTCATTGCTAAGATTTGAAATCCTTTGGCTTTTACCCTAATGATAGGTCTTGTAGGATTTTGATTCCTATCAAAATTTTAGGAAGACAATTATATATGAAAATATACCCAAATATTGAATCCCCTTAGAATTACTAACGAAATCAATTAATTATTATTCAATTCTATTATTGTATTCTTGAACTATGAGAATTCTTAAATTGAACTAATAATTCTCTCGGATCTGCTAATTCTAAATTTCTGGTTGACTAATCAGAATCTCCTCTCAATTGAAGCACCTAGAATCACATTACATTTGATCTATGAATTCCACTAGTAGGTTTGACCCTAATCTAGAAGATTTACGTTGTCCTATCTTTAGGATCACATACAACTCCTTCTAGTTATGCTTGACCTATTCAACCATGGGACCTCTCGATCCACATGTAAGAAATCAAATATCAAATTAATACGCTGATAATATTAATTTGAGAACAATGAAGAACACATAATTACATCATAAGAATAAAAATAATTTCATTGAATAATAAATAAAAAAATCACATGTTCATTCTAGGGTTCATCACATCTGTGTACGAAAGAAAATTAAGCTAGTATCACAGTGAAATTACATGCGAAAATATAAAAATAATTCATAAAATAGAATATCAATAAGATAGAAATAACAGTAAAACTGTAAATAGCCTATTAGTAATTCTAAAACTCTATATATTTAGAGCTCAAACTCGGGCCCTTCTTATATTGATAAAATGCCTCCCATCTACAAAAGTTGTAATTTCCTAGAGTAGAATCAAAATCTTCATAGATGAGGAATATTACTCCAATAAGCAAGAATTTCATCTCTAAGAAATAGGAAACTTGGTTTCTCATAAGTGGAAATTGAATCTTTAGGATGAATTGCTTTTTAAGAAAGTGAAATTTAGCTTAGAAAATTGATATGGCATAGTTGTTTGTAGTGTTAATGACTGTGTAGCTTACAAAAAATAAATGTTTTATAAAACTTATCAAAATTACCCATACTTAGGCCTTTACTTGTCCTCAAGCGAAGTTAAACACTAAAGATCAAGAACAATATTTACTTTACCAATTACTTTAGATAATAATCACTAAATTCAAATTTTAAACAAACTGAATTCACAAAAAAAAATTATCTACCCTCTACATCTTCTTTACCCAATAATATCCAATACACTACAAACACTAAATATTAAAGTTCAAAAGCTTAATCCATGCAATATCAAAGTTTCTCATACCATTTAAGCAAAGATTTATACACCAAAAATTGTACTAACCATCATGTAATCAATTTTTTTTTAAAATTTTATTTACTTAGCTAAAATGTATACTTCTCTTTTTCAATCCGTTGAATACCATGATGCCAAACAAAGGCTTATTCTATCTATCCCTTGAATATCCTTCCTAATTTTTATATTAATTGGAGTCAATTAGTACTCTCTTTTTTTTTTCAAATAGCATGGAGTAATTTCATTGGTCAGTAAGTCTTAGACTAAATGACTTAGGCTACTAGGTTTTAAAATACTTCTTCGAACTTCCATTAACTCCATTTTTTGTTTTAATTAATTTAGTTTTCTTAGACTTTTGTCTTAACCCATATAGCAAGCTTTAGGCCAATGATCTTAAGCTCATCACTTAAATCAATAGGTGTTATCTCTTGAAGGGCACTCCACAAGCTTAATTACTCAAGTCAACGAAGCCCATTATTAAACTTTATTTTATTTCCTCTCCCAGCTCATATTTAGTTGAAAGAACCTTCAAGAGACAAATTTCATTAGTTCAATTATTTGAGATCATAATACTCATAGGTACTTCCAAGAGATAAGCATACATTAAAGTAAGTTTAAAAACTCAAATTCCCAATCCTTGATTAGCAACATTATTCCAATCCAAAGTTTCTAAATTTTAAGCCTAAATAACATGTAACTCTAATTTACAAAGATTTCACAATTTAACTATAATCAAGTGTTATAAGTTTATCAATGAAAAGGTAAGAATACATCAAGGATTAAAAAAAAAAACCCAAAAACCATAAAATCATGAATGCAATTTATTTAATTAATACGATTAAAAGTGATAAATTATCATATAATAATTCTTGGTAAAGCTTTAAAAGGGCTTAAGGATTACTATTCCTCTCCCCAACACATAAAATTGTAGATTGTCCCCAATGTACATAATAAAACACCAAAACAATCATGACAAATAAAAAAAAAAAAAGTAGCGAGAGAAGGAAATAAGGAAAAATAAGTACTTCTTAAGTTTCTGAAGACTGGAAAAATGTTGAAAAAAAATTTTGAGGCCAAGTTCTTGATTTTAAGAATTAGAATTCCTTCCACAAAAGAAAAAAATGTAATAGCATGAAAGAAATAAAAAGGAAAAAAAGAAAAGAGAAGGAAATAACTACACCTAGTTATTGAAATTGATTACATGAGTCTTTACATTATTACATGCCAAAACAAAAAATACAAAAAAAGAAAACTACAAATAAGGCCTTAGGCCTTTGCCCCATCATCATCATCATCAAATTCAGTAGGGGATATATACATCATCATCATCATCATTAAATTCCTTAAGAGGTGGAATTTGAATCCTACATAGAGTAGATAGGAGCTTGACACATGTTTCAATCCAATTAACCTTCTTTTCCCTTCTCTTGAAATTCTCCCTAGGTTCCCTATAATACTCATCTTATGTATGTTGCATAGTCCTCTATATACTCATCATCTGATGCAACATACATGGGATACTAGCAATATCATCATAATGAGCTGTAGATGAGCTACTTTGACCTAATGGGGGTGGTATAACACATTCCTCCTTTTCTTCTTATCATGCTATTGGTGGTGTAACCGAGTCATTCCTAAGCAACATCCCCATTGCCCTCAATGATTCTACCCAAATAGGACTCATTAGGCATTCAATTTGCATGAGACGTAACCTATCAAATATGCCTATTTACTTAATTATTCTCGTGCTATATGGGCCGACATAGATGAAATTGACCCGTGAATCATGAAACTAATGTCACAAAAAAAACAATCAGGTCGGCCCTCAAATGAATGGGTTGCCTCTCAATCACACTATGAAAATAATAAATGTTAGCAGTATCAACATCTCTAAAATTGTGTCTCCTCCCACTAAGTGTATGTGTAGCAAACTAATAAAGGTACTTGTAGGCTTGGCTACATAGTGTAGGTGCTTTTGATCATTTTAGTGTGTAAAGACCCTAAGTACTAATCTAAGACCAATATCTACTCTCTATAAGTCCTTACGGCATATCATTCAACGAAGCGGCATATTCTTTAATATAAGTAATCTCTTCGTATAGACCCATCAGGATTGAAAGTCAAGTGAAACTCATGTGGTAAGTGTTACCATCAACACGAAACTAGATCTTGTCATCGTTGTCACAAGAAGTAGACTCTAGGGCTAATTTAAAAGTGGATAGAGACTCATGAGATAGCACCACAAAGGCTGGTTCCTGGATACTAAAGAGTCTACCCTAGCCCTTGAAACTGATTTAGCCTTTGACTTGGTCCGCCAACCCAGCATGCTCCAAAACATTTTAATTAATGTAGCACGACTACCGGAAGGGCTTGCTCTTAATGAGATCATACCACTTCTTATAGGCTAAGCTCTAGAATCACAACATAAGGTGTGTAACGATATGGCCTACTTAAGGTGAGCTCATATCAGTGGCCTCAACACATTTCTTCTTCTAGGTGCATTTGAGCAAAATGATTCTTGCATGTCCATGAAAAAAATGTCTTTAAACTACACATAGCATGCAAACTCCCCTTCATGGTATATTAAAGTAGTATTAACTTTTGTAGTACAAGCAACTTGATTACTTCCGATCTACCCGAATAGCATCCCATTACATGAAAATATTCTTAAGAAACCATAACTTACTAAGAATGAGTCGAAAATAGCTTAAACACAGTAAACCTAACATCATAACATAAAACCTTCCTCGTAAAAAGTAAAATACTACTCAAGAACTCATAAAAATTCAATTTTTATCAACTTCTACAAAGAATCTAAGTAGCAACAAGCAATATCTAACAATCGAGACCATGTTTAGTGGGTTGACATAGCCACTAACACAGTCATGCTAGTAGGCGTGTCAATATAAATTGTACTAGGAATAGCAGATGGCATAGGCATGTCAAATAACCATATACCTTTCCGTGTATTTTAGTACTTACTTAGTATAGGTATTAATATGGGTGTGTTAGTGCTTGTATATATTTCTATAGAATTGTTCACATATTTGACATGGCCAAGCAAATGGTTGTTTACTTGGGCATCTCCTTCTTGAAAAATAATTTCTTCTCTCTTTCTCTAACAAAGTCATACTTAGGTTGTGTGATTAGGCATGCTTGTTGACACAACCAATAGCACGATCATGCTATGGGCTGTGTTAATCCCATTTTCATAAGCATGGTTGTGTGTTGAGTCATTCAAGGCTACATGCCCTTCTACACAATTGCGCTAGTGACTATAGAGCCTTTTGATACGAACCACACCAACGTGTGACGAAACCCAATACCAATACGTTCGGAATTTGCTACCCAAGATGCCAAACACACTCAAGTGGAAACCGCGACCCGTTGCCTATAAGTGAGACAAGAACCTTGGTATAATATGTAGACGCCACAATCGGGATGAAAGACCGATTGATAAGTCAGGATGAACGCCACGGAATAAAAATCCTGTAAGTTCTAGATTAGTTCTTTAAAGAACCAAGAGAGGAATTCTCTCAAAAGTTTTTTTTTTAAACTTCAATGTTGTATGTTCTATATCGCAGCTGTTCTAAACCCTAGGAGCTTTATATTAGGGTTTACAATTCATAACAATAATGGCCCAAAACGACATAACTTCATTAAGTTGCGGAAAAATAACAAAACAGAGACATAAAGGCCGGCGACGTATGAGTGAAGGCCGGCGGCATTGAGCCGGCGTAGAGCTTATACACGGCCGTGTACTTCTAGACGTGTATCTTTCTGTGGATATTCTTGACACCATACACAGCCGTGCCTTTGAACCGTATATACGACCATGTATGATTCTGTGTAACCTTTAGACTCCTACACGACCGTGCCTTGTAAAGACACGCCCTCGTCAACCCGTATCCTTTATGACTTGTACAAGAGCAAGAGCATTCCCATGGTTGTTCCAATCCTTTCCAACTTCATGATTGCTCCAATTCTTTCCGGCTTCATGGACATCCTTTATCAACCCATTAAGTGCTTCCTTGAATCGTTTCGCTTGAGTTCTTGTGATCGGTCCAGGTGACACTTCAAGAGGATCCACATTCCATCTTCTAGCTTGGCTCCATCAGTCTCATCATTCCCCTCCTCTTGAAAAGGATTTGTCCTCAAATCATCACCTACATCAAAAGAACTCAAATCAGTAACATTAAACGTAGCACTTACTTGATACTCACCTGGTAAATCTATCTTGTATGCATTATCATTGATGTGCTCAAGAATTTGAAATAGTCCATCGCCTCTAAGAAGTAATTTAGCTCGACGCTGCACAGGAAACCGCTCTTTGCGCATGTGAACCCAAACCCAGTCTCTAGGTTCAAAGACAGCTTGTCGACGACCCTTGTTGGCTTGTTTCACATATTGCTCTATTCTTTGCTCAATGTTTAGCCTTGCCTTCTCATGGATCTGTTTAACAAATTCTGCTTTCTTCTTGCCATCTAGATTAACATACTCAGAAATAGGCAAAGGTGATAAATCCAAAGGAGTTAGTGGATTAAAACCATACACAATTTCAAAAGGAGTAAACTTAGTAGCAGAATGCATTGTACGATTATAGGCAAATTCAACAGGCGGTAAACAATCCTCCCAACTTTTAATATTCTTTTTAATGACAGCCCTCAACAAAGTAGATAAAGTTTGATTTACTACCTCAGTTTGACCATCATTCTGTGGATGACAAGTAGTAGAGAATAATAACTTAGTTCCTAACTTAGCCCATAAGGTCTTCCAAAAGTAGCTCAAAAACTTAGCATCTCTATCCGATACGATTGTTCTAGGCATACCATGCAATCTCACAACTTTCCTAAAGAACAAATTAGCAATACTGCAAGCATCATCTGTTTTCATTCTAATTTGGTGATATCCGCTTTTCAAGTCAATTTTGGAAAAGACACTAGACCTGTGTAACTCATCTAACATGTCATCTAAGCGAGGAATGGTATGATGATACTTTACCGTGATGTTGTTGATGGCGCGACAGTCAATACACATTCTCCATAACCCATCCTTCTTAGGCACCAAAATCACAGGCACTGCACATGGGCTCATGCTTTCTCTCACGCACCCCTTCTCCATTAATTCATCGACCTGCCTTTGGAGTTCCTTTGTCTCCTCTGGATTACTCCTATACGCTGGTTTGTTTGGAATCGATGCTCCGGGTACAAGGTCAATCTGGTGCTCAATACCACGAATAGGTGGTAATCCCTTTGAAATCTCCTTAGGGAAGACATCTTCAAAGTCCTGCACAATAGACACAACCACGCTAGGCAAAGAGTTAAATAGTTCGTTAGTATTCAAACAAGTTTCTTTAAAAACCAGCAACAACAAAGGTTACTTCATCACTATTGCTCTCCTCACTACACTCGCTCTTGCCACACAACTCTCCTATTGCAAGGCTGCACTCTCCTTTTCACTCACCACCAAAGTTGATCCCCCTTCAACTTGGTCTCTCACACTCTTTCCAGCTTTCCTCTCTTTTTCCATTTGAGATCGACTTTTGTATTCCTTTTCTTTCTCGCTGTCTTTTGCTCTCTCACTCTCCCTCTGTTTTTCACTCACCTTATGTTTTGCAAAAGACTGTTGTAGCTGAATTGATCCTCATACACCTGTTTAGGTGTTAAAGGTTTAAGATTAAAGCTTTTCCCTTGGTGAACAAGCGTATACTTGTTAGAAAAGCCATCATGAACAACCTTCCTATCAAACTGCCATGGCCTCCCCAACAACACATGACATGCTTGCATTGGTACCACATCGCACAACACCTCATCCTCATACCTACCGATGCGAAAAGCAATCAAGGCCTGCTTACTCACCTTAGTCTCACCACTATCATTCAGCCACTGCAATTTATATGGACTAGGGTGTTTAGTAGTCTTGAGTCCCAGCCTCTCAACAATAAAATTACTCACCACATTAGAGTAACTTCCTCCATCAATGATTAAACTGCAAATATGATCACCTAGATAACATCTAGTATGAAAGATATTCTCTCTTTGCACCTCTTCTTCTTCCTCCACCTGCACATTCAAAGCTCGCTTCACTACTGCTACTAACCTCCCTATTGCAGGCTCCTCATTATCACTAGTGTCCTCTAATGGAGGCATATCATCCTCTTCACTATCCCCTTCAGTTTCATACTCACCATCATCACGCAGAATC